>CM027124.1:43824144-44021677 GCA_015476505.1 Urochloa ruziziensis
ACTGAGTATCTAAATGAGGAAGATCCATTCATACTTTAGAACTCTCAATTGAGTTATAAACAAAGAATAAATATTGTCCAAACTTTATCAGGACTTTCAAGTCCATGGCAATATCCAACATAATGGATCGCACACATAAAATATCATTTTATTAAAAGTGATCATAATGACAAAATTTCAAGTTTGTCTAAAGTGTGGTTGTACATTTCATGTACACATTATTTCCAAATCAAATATTTGGTTCAATAATAAGTCAATTCCATCGGAAATAAGAGAATTCTAGCGGCTTATGTTTGAAGATCACTTCAACTAATGAGACCTACATAAGTCTCCAAATTATCCCTAGAATTATCATTAGTCTAAAACTATACTATAATGTGTAGTACATTGTCCATCATCAATATCAAGTACCTCATACATGATATTTATTCGGGATTAAATCAGAAAGAAAGGAATTTCATTAAGTGGACCTCCACTATTATAACATGGGGAATATATACTCTCTTTCTGAGTATTCTATTATTAAATGTAGATACACTCATGTATTGTACAATACCCCAATATATTTTAATGCCATCTGTTTCTATAGTGTCATTTTGAAACATATTACCACGAGTAATCAGCACTCAACTTGGTATAATGGGCATGAAAATTACATACTCATAGCATTCCTTTCATATCATTTGAGATATGTTATATACATACATCAATCCCATATCACATGTTGCGTACAAAATAATTTTTCAGTTTTGATTCAATCAAGAATTTGCATATGATTGACTTCGTCATTTCTATCATATGAAAAATTATTGTCAATTCTATTGGTCATAGTTAAAATTCTCGAAATCTTCAGATTTAATGTGCACTGTATGTGTCACAAGAGAATTAATTTTAAGGCCCTCTTACCTTAAAATTCAAATAATGAGCCAAGTTCTTGAACACATTCAAGACAGGCATATGGTTGTATTTTGCCTACCAAATGGACCATTCAAGTGCTCTCAAATGCTAATTGATGCATTTAACAAATAGTCCCACATGTGTTCCTTACTCATAAGGCACCATAATTTACCAAATTCATTGCTCAGATTTTTAATTTAGAGCAACTTATCCTGGACGCAGGATCAAATCCAATCATTTGGAATTATTTGGTCTTGGGAACTATAGCAGTAAGTGCCACATATATGTCCACCTCAATTATGGCTTAACTGAATATCTTATTAAGATAATTTATTTGCATGACCAGCAAAATAGAATTGAAATTTATCAACATCTAGTTGGTACTATGTGGACTTACACACCACATAATTAATCCAAATTCATTCAACTGCAATCATACGACTCCCTCCGTTGCAGTATTTACGTGAAAATTTGGCTTCAGCCAATAATTTCCCATTACATGTTGGATATGCTTCGCATATACCAATTTCACCACCTCAACATACATTCATGGGCATTAGGGACCATCACAAAGATATTATTATCCGTCATTCAGATAATACCTAAAGGTCTCTTATGGGGATTTTAGATAAGCCCGTATGTTGATTATATTTTGAGGACAATTTCAGGCATTAGGGGGAGATTAATACCATACAAAAGAATGCCAGGAATCAAAATGTTTAAGCACATTCAGTCCTCACATCCACGTACCATAGAATATCTAAACTAACAAGTTTAGAACATCTTATATTTGTAATATATTACAAATAGCCTGCCAAATGCATTTGCTAATCAAAGTGTCATCATATCCTATCCCTACGGATTAATGTACCAGAAAGAGTGAAGGTACCAAATAAAATCACTCAACTTCCAAATTGAATAAGAGGGGAAGAAGTATGGTCATTATGGATACAACTTATTACAAGCATCCGCTGGAAACAGGGGGAGACATCCTCTAAGATAGTAAATGCAAATCAACATCATGAATGTTGTCTGACACTTTATGGATATTCAAATCCAAAGCCTATGAATGTCAAGCATTCAAAAGTCCAGTATAAGTGCACATAAATTTAGGCACTGGATCATTGGAACTACCTAATTCCATTGTTGTGGGAAATAACATGGAATTCTAAAAGGTTATTATTTTCACATGCTATATTGATTTCATTAATCAATCATTCTAAGACTACAAATTGTCGACATGTACTCCTTCTCAAATTTGCCATACACCTTTAACTGGATCCAGACCAAAAGTCCTAGGCAGAGTGTCTCAACACTCAAATTGGGTCATATTAAAAGGTGGCAATAAAGGAGAATTGCTCTTGTTCATTAGTGAGAAGTATTTACCGCAGTAAGATCTTCTTCTGACATTGCATTCTTTGCAAAAGCAAGGTGGTGAAATAACAAGAGCTTGTAGCACATGGTTTCACGCAAAAACCAAGCAATACCTCTGATGGTATATGTGAAAAAAAAATTATGTTCCTTCATTCGATCATTGGCAGATCAAATAAATTGGATAAACTCAGTCATATAAAGTCATGATTAGACTTTATATTTTAATTGAAGTACAAACCGCAACATACATTGTGTATAAACTCAAGTCACACCATGACTTGAAATAGTCAAGTTGATTGTGGTACAATTGACTAAGTCAGTCTCTTCCACAGAAGAGTTACTCCAATCCATATGATTGCATATGTGTGTTCACAAATAATCCAAACTGGATTTTCCATCATCTCAACACACAAACAAACATGCAATCATTTTAAGACGGAATTTGAGATGACATATTTGGTTAAAACCAAAGTATACTTAAGTTTACAACTTAAGCACATATATCAGTTCACAGATATTGTTCATCAATATCAAAATAATGTTGGATAATCATATCCATCATCACTTATGGTCGTTCAATCCCTAAAGATGGATCAATAATCATCTAGACCCTGGGATAACAACTATAGTGCCATGCAAGCACTCAAATCTTGCAAATTGCAAAATGGCCAAACATTGCAATTGCAGATAATTTGCTATAGCTTAAAATGCGCAACTCCATCAAGCCACTTGGCAGGAGACAAACTCTATATCAACAGATATATTATGGCACCAAAGAGCTTGATTTATTTAATCAAGTTATAACCATAGTGATTCAAAGATACTAGCTATATGATCCCCATCTTGCTAGATCATAAACTGATATCATGATGGTATAGTTCTAATGAAGTCATCAAAATTAGACTCAAATAACTACTTCCATCTATCATTCTAGAACACCACGTACGTGTGGAATGATTAAATTAGATTCTTCTGAATCATGAACTTATCTACATAGATAATGTTGCTTGTATTGCACAAACATAACAGATTTCAAAGAGCAATATCAACAAGTATATTGCCCAACATGTTTAATATCATTAAACATCTTGCAAATCAAATGTGTGGTAACCTTACAGATTTATTCATAAGGTTTTTGTCCAACAACAGTGGAAAGTAACAACTTTGCAAGGCTCAGGGGGAGACTCTCCTGAAATTATAATATGTTCAGACATTATATTGTACTCTTTTCCTATATGAGTTTTTCCTCACAAGGTTTCTCATAAAGGTTTTAATGAGGCAATATCAATACAAGAATATATGTCATATCACCTATTTTCCCCACCGGGGTTTTCGAAGGATGATATTCAAGACATATTATATGTCATATCTTCTGTTTTCTCTACAAGAGTTTTTAAGAAGATCTCAAAGACATATCATTTCTCCTCATATTTTCCCATTGGGTTTTGGGGGAGATTATTCAAATATGATCCACAGATCATACTATTGATCTCAAACTTTCTCTTGAGATTTTTCCTTTCAAGGTTTTTTCTCATATAAGTTTACAATGAGACAATAATCACATATATGCCATATCATTTTCTCCTTATATTTTCCCACCGGGTTTTAAAGGAGTTTTGATGGCATATACACATTAAATTAGGTTCTCCTCAAGTTTTTTTTTCCCACGGGGTTTTTGGAGGAGTTTTCCTATACAATTCCTGAAGATCGAAGGAATCACTCATGGACTGTTTACAAGATCTCAAGAAGCAATTGATCAAGGGGGAGTGTTGAGAAATTAATTAGATTAATTAGTGATCAATTCCTGTAATTAATTAGTTATTTATGTAATTAGTTAATCCTTAGAGAAAGGGGGAAACCCCCTCATGTGGGGGTGCCTCCAAGGGGCACCTTCTCCCCAAGGGGTGCCTCCAAAGGGCCTAAATGTCCCTTCACCTTGTATAAAAGCAACAGTCCTCAGTCAATGAGAAACATCCCTTCCATTCCATTTCATTGTCTTTCACTTTTACTTCACAACACAGCAGAAGGGCGCACCAGGCACCGGGGTATGCGGTAACTGAGTTTTGACCGCATGTGCTGCGTGTAGCATCTGCGGCTTCGATGGCTCCTCTCCGCGTCCTGCTCCTCGCCGGTTGCCTGCCCTCGACTACCACTGCAGCTTTCTCTGCTGTTTCATGGCCGCTCCCTCAGATCTCCTCCGCCCCTTCTTCCTCACCTGCGGCGACCCCTATACTGGATTGGACCTGCGGCACCCTCGAAGAAAGCAGCAGCGAGAGGCGACCAGGCCACTAGCGCAGCTCGCCGGAGGCGCGCAAGCTCCTCTTCTCCTCCGCGGTGTGCAAGCCCCTCTATCATGGCCGACTCGGGCTTCCCTATGGCCAAGGTCGAGGAGGTCGGCCGCGGCGGTACCTCTTCTCCGCGGCGGCGGCGCCCCTCTTCTTCCTCGGGGCCGGCGGCGCTCCCTACTTCCTCCGCTAGCAAGCTGCGCAGCTCGCCCTTGCCTCTTGCATCAGCGAGCAACGCCAGGCCTCCCCTGCCTCCTCTGTTGGCAAGCTGCGCTGCTGCTCCTGCATCCTCCACCAGCGAGCAGCACCGACCTCGCCTGCCCGACCAGCGAGGTGTGTCGGTCCTTCCTTCCCTCGACGAGGCGCGCCGCCGCTCCCTGCCTTCTCCGTCAGCGACTCCTCTTCTCCCTCGCACGCTCTCTTCCAATTCCATGGTTATGTGTATCCAAACAGGAAATCAAATTGGATGCTTATGAGGATTCTAAAAGTCAATGCAATGGCCATTCAAACAATGGAATTGAATTACAGTCGATTTCAATGCTATGGTTGATTTGGTATTGAACTCAATTCAATGGTAATACCATGACCTCCAATATGTACGTCCAAACGCAGCCTAATTCTTTATTCCCACCTCCGCCATCTCAGCTGGCGGTTTTGCCAACGTCGCCACGCCAGAGCTACCTAATTCCAAGAATCCAAACCGGTTTGCCTGTAAAGATACTAACTGTTTTCAATTTTGGAAAGGTGTTTTGTAGTCTGCTCAGGTTGCAAGATGGGGATATATGTGGCCTGGTAGGTAATGGTAGTCTGCTAAGCATGTGGGTAATGGTAGTCTGGTAGAAGTGTTGGTTTCTAAGAAGACAACCGTTTGGTTCTTCCAGTTTGACTATAACCTTTTAGAATGTGTATAATTGTATATATGTTGTAGTTAATGAACATTCAGCTACCATCGCAGAGTCGTGGGATGAGGCAAACCTTAAATGCACTTCTATAGATGTGTTAGCCAAGAGCTATTTAGGGCAGTCCTAACCCGGACTCCATGGTAGAGTCTACCTTTATTAATTACATTGCCATGTAGGCATTTTTCTGATGTGGCAAGCAATTTAATGAGAGAGAGGGAAAAACGTAGAAACCAGGTCTAAGTTAGACCCAAGTCTACACGCAAAACGAGAGAAATCTGGTTGAATGATTGGAGAGGAGTATGGTTGAATGATTGGAGAGGAGTATGGTTGAATGATTGCATATACTCCAAGATACAAAATCTGCATTGGAGGCTATGGTTTCTTGTGATAGAGTTTTCGTCATATGGACTCTATTGGTAGAGTCTTGGTTGGGACTGTCCTTAGGAAATAGTGCAGAATGTCTTACAACACCGAGACCTTATTGGGTACTTGTGGATTGCGATGGAATGGAGGGGTTGAAGAAAAAATTAGTTCATTTTAGATTCAATCCCTTTCATTTCTCTCGAATCCACTTCTATCCAAACAAACCCCTAGGAATTAGTATCATCTTCAGAAAACTGCAAATCATCTCTTTCTTTTGAGCAATATTATTTGTAGCAAGGATGATCACTGGTCGTACTCACCAAAGTGCGGAGGAATATGAATGCAACGCTAAAACAAGAAAAAAAAAGGTTTAGGCCCCGTCTCGATCATAGGAATTTGGTAGGAAAATCAAAGGAAACCAAAACATAAGAAAGGAATGCAAGTAACACGTTTGGAACATAGGAAAACATCCAACCCGTTCCTTTGGAATACTGTAGCTTCTTCACGATTCCACAAGAATGGAAAAATCCACTCCAAGCTCTAGTTTCTTTCTCCTCCGTGGAAGCCCGAGGTAGCTAGCCATTAACACGCTGGGAGAGAAAGATTTAGCCATTAGCTAGAGGCCAAGAACAATGACGCCCTTGTGCGGATGGGTGGATGCTTGATGAGCTCATGGACTGACCGCAGTTTACACGTCAGGCTAAGAGCAAAAATAACGGCAATCACTTGCACATGTTAATTAATCTATCATTATGTATCATTATTTTTTCATAATACACTATCTATGTGTAGTTTAGTAAACTAAAATAACATGATCTGTTGTTATTTTCCTTCGTTCCAAACGGCAAAAGTTTTCCATTCCTCTGTTTTCAATTCCTATAGTTTTCTCACTTTTTGTATTCCTGTGTTTTTCTCGTTTCTGTGTTTTTTCATATTCCTATGTTTTGCATTCCTGCGTTCCAAACAGGGCCTTATTAGTATACTCCCTCCGTCCCTTTTTATCCGTCGTCGGACAAAAAAAACGGAAACCAACGCAGACGAAAAAAGACCCAAACACCCCTATCATTTGCCACGAGAAAGTGCCATTAATGCTGTACTCAGAGGTCGTTGGACCTCGAGCTCACCGCACCCCACTCCACTACTGCACGCCCGTCCGCTCGCCGCCGCCACCGCCCATCAGCCCGTCGAGCGCCGTCGTCGGCCGCCGCAGCTGAGCGCCGGCATACTGCGAGCCGTCGCGCCGCCCGGCGAGCCCTGCTGCACGCCGTTAGAACTGTGCCACCGCCGCCCCGCTCCTGTGGAGGACCAGAACACGCCGCGTCGTCTCCTCGCGCGCCGACAAATCTTGCGGCCCCGCGTGTCGATTCCGTAGCTCCTCGCCCACGCCGGCCTCGATCCACGGCGAGGAAGACGAGGAGGCCGCCCGCGCCGGCTTCGATCTACGTCGTCGGGCCGCCGGCGTCGGGCAGAGGCGGAGGGAGCGAAGAGCGGGTTCGGGACAGAGAGAGGCTGGAGGCGGAGCAGGTGGTGCCATGGCAGCGGGCGTCCGCGTTCCTCCGGCGCCTTGAGCCCCGTCGCCTCGACTCCTCCGCCATGGCCGCCTTCGCCGAGCTCGAGGGAGGCGCCGCTGGTCGATTCGCGCCGAGCTCGAAGGAGGCGCCGTTGGTCGATTCGCGAAGAGCATGCTCCACCTTGGTCGGGAACGCGTGACCGGCCGGCACTGGAGCTCCGCCCCCGCAGCCGGCTTGCCACGCCGCCGGTCCTGCTCCGGCGTTCGCGGATCCAGCGGCGGGCGGGGCTGGAAGAGGCCGGCCGGCGGCGAGCGCGAGCGAGTCAACGAAGGGCCGCCACGAGCTGGATCCACGCCGGAGCTGCCACGAGCTGGATCAACGAAGGGATCTGGGCCGCCACGAGTTGGATCCACGCCGGAGGAGTCAACAGAGCTGAATCTGGGCGAGAGGTTGCGGTGGGGAATGGCTGAACGGGGGATGAGTCTGATTTTTTTTTAATGAAAAGGCAGGCACGGATGCAGCTGCAGACGTGCAGTCCAGCTACGCGCTGATAGGCAGCGACAATTATTTCGGGTCTTAGCAACACGGATCACCGTGGCCGCCAACTCATCGGTGGTCTTGACTCCTTCGAGCTCTGTCACCATTTCAATGGAGGAGGTGGTGGCGCCAGCGGTGGTAGTGGAGGAGGTCGAGGAGGTGTCGATGGTGGTGGTGGACTAGGAGGAGGAGGGCAGCGGCAGTGGTGGAGGAGGACAATGGCTGCGCAGATCGAGCGGTGGTAGAGGAGGAGGACAGCGGCGATGCGGATGAGGAGAGGCGGCGATGAGGATCTGGAGGTGGAGGAGGTGGAGAAGAATGGCGGCGACGCGGATCTGGTGATGGTGGTGGAGAAGGAGGAGGAGGATGGCGGCGACGCAGCTGAGGAGGAGGCGGTGACGCGGGTGAGGAGTGAGGGTAGGGTTTGAGGGAGCGGCCTTTTATATAGGTGCACCCATTCTAAGCAGCGCCTTATGGGCCGCTTAGAATGAGGAGATATTCTAAGCAGTGTGGGCTGGCCCGCTTAAAATGTTAGTCTTTCTAAGCGGCTGATAACACGCCGCTTAGAATGAGTCTATAAAATTATAAAAAAAATATAAAACATGAAATTAATTAAGCAATACGAAATCGTTCAACTAAATTCACCACACACATAATACGAAATTGTTCTATCTCAAATAATTTACACGCATCAATTAATAAACTACCCTAGGACACCCATCATGCCAATGTAGTCAGCCCAATCCCGAACATAGAGCTTCTTGACTTGTTTGAAGTCGATGTACTCGTCCCAAAACTTCCACAAGTGTTCATTGAGTTTGTCGACGTCTTCTGAGGAATCGACCTTGATTTAGAAGATGAAGCCCTTCGTTCCTTGAGGCTCATCGTCGTTGGCAATCCTGAAGTGGCAGTAGCCCAACTTGTTGGCAATAGACACTTGCGGTCACAAGGGGATTGTGGTGCTCCTCTTGCACGAATGCCACCAGAACTTCCGTTTGGTCACCTTAGCTGATTCCAAGTTGCGAGAGCATGCGAGTCGACACCCACATCTCCTGAATGGGTGCAAAGTGGTCGTCTTGGCCACCAGAGGCATGCACATTGCTTGGTCCCACCCCTTCCATGGCTCCTTACACATCGTATACACATGCACATCAATCTAGATTAGAGAGATCAAATCGACAAATTTTTATCAAAAGGATGAAAGGAAGATGGGTACAAATATTTTTAGCCTCTCTGCTTGTAATGTAAGGTGATTAGAGTATGGATGCAGATATATAGGCGGCTCTGAAGACAAACTGCTCTGTCTTCCAGGGAGATGCGGCTCATCGCGCTTCAACTTCCCAAGCGTTACACGCTATTCCCGCGTGTTAATTAGAATTTAGAACTGTTACAAATTGCGGATTGTGGACACGTGGCGACATAAAGTGACCAACTATTCTAAGCGGTGGCAACCCAGAAGGCGCCACTTAGAATAAACAATATAATTTTAAAAGAAATAATATAAATTGATACTCATCGCAATGTATAGCAAAACGAAAGACGAAACCGTATATAGTATAACACACACACATATAGGACGACCATCCTTGTTGCATTCTGTATAGTGAATGCACAGACCCTACAAGTTGCAGCAGCGGAGCTAATCCAGTTGCAACTACGACACTTAACAAATTGCAACTTGACGGAACTAATTGCAACAGATCTGGTATAGTTGCAACCAGACACGAACTTTGTACCAGTTGCAGTTACGACACTTGACAAATTGCAACTTGGCGGAACTAAATGCAACAGATCTGGTTCATGTTTTTAGAAAGCAGATCTGTTCCAGTTGCAACTAAACGCGAACACGCTACGAATTGCAACCGGATGACTAGACCAATTGCAACTACGACACTTGACCATTTGCAACTTGACGAAAATAAATTGCAACAGATCTCGGTTAGTTGCAACTGGACACGACCCAGTTGCAACCTAACGCGTTGCGCACTAAGTAGTTGCAATTGGGTGCAGTACAGTTGCAGTTATGCGATTAGACAGTTGCAACCAGGGTGGGTGCATTCTCTACAGTAAATGCAACAAGGTGCATTATAAAATTTCTGTATATATATATATATATATATATATATATATATATATATATATATATATATATATATATATATATATATATATATATATATATATATATATATATATATATAGGACGCGTTTTATCTACACGCGCGTGTAGCTACTCTCATCATCAGAATACCACCATACGTATGTGTACATACTATTTTATCACTTTGAGTATGTCCACATACTAATCCTATGATGATCCAAAGGGATATTCATGAAAATTTTCAAAAGCATCCCTAGTTTTTAATTTATTTTGATTGTACCTTATTACTAATATATAAAAATTAGTATGTCCACATACTCTATGTATGCTCACATACTTAACGTATATACCACCACAGATGGTCTAGTATCATCACATACTACATGTACATACTCTTGGTTGGGTCAGATACATCATGTATCATGAGATACGTAGGTAGGAGTAGCTACACGCGCGTGTAGAAAGGATTTTCCCTATATATATATATATATATATATATATATATAAGTCTTTATTGATCAAAGACGACCGATTACATGAGGATTGTTACAAAGTTCTAAAAGAAAACGTACAAAGGCTGATGATTCTGTTTATCGTTGCTGAATCTAATAAATCCCCTAAGGGGAGGGCAAGACAAAGAGAAGGTACAAGAGGAAGCGCAAATTTGACAGAGCTTCCATTGATACGCGTCGGACTTGGTGCGATGCGCTTGAACTCCATATTGGCCGGCAGGTAAAGGGCATCCTATTAACCTCGTCTGGATCAGTTTCCTCCCGGGAGAGCGCCGTGAAGGTCATCACGAGGATTCTCCTAGCGATTGTACCTTCTGGCTTCACAAAAAAAGACTGAAGAAGGGGGGGGGGGGGGTGAAAACCCTGCCCTATCACGAGAATTCTCTTAGCGATCAGAAAGGGGAGATGTGGCTGTGAAAGCGAAAATAGAAGTTTTCTACCTACAAGATCTATTCTTTGCGCCATGGTTGAAAGGTATGGTGTGAGGAAGATTAGACTTCCATGGCATTTTATTTATAGTCATAGGAGAAGTGAGAGATTATGAAAAAATGCATCGGTTGCGCTCAACTTATATCGCAAGATGAAGAAGAGCCTCGGTTTCACAGACACTATGCATGTCCACTTAAACTTTCAAGACGCGTTTTAAATTTTGAAATCAATCGGGTAAAGTATAAACTGTTTCGGTAAATGAATATTTTAGCCAGCATATAATGCACCGGTTAGGATGAACAATCATTCTAACCGGTTATTTTTTGCACCGCTTTATTTAATTATCCGAGCCGGCTCATGAATTCCACCGCTTCATATGAGGGCCTTATTCTAAGTGGCACCGTTCACACCATTTAAAATGACTTAAACTAAGCGGGCCATTTTGACCCGCTTCATATGGGCCGATGAGGATAAGGCTCGCTGCGGTAGTGTTGAGTCACTAACAAGGGAAGGTTACCTTTGATTTTAACTTCTTTGGCCCCTATACCTATCTACTTCCTTTCTTTCATTAAATTTCCAAAATGGGTGATTAACCTATTGAATTCTCACATTGCGCACTGCTTCTGGAACAGCTTTGATGGGTATAGAATATGCCACTTAGCTAATTGGCCATCTGTTTGCATGAGGAAAGAATTTGAGGGCATGTGTGTCTTTGATCTTAGATATCTAAATACTTGTTTCTGTTTGCTGGGGTCTTAGGTTAGGAGAAACATGAGTGACGAACCATAGTTCTAGAAATGGCTATTGGACTATTAAGGCCTTCTTGAACGGCTATCGAAATCGCCTCCGGAGCCAGGTGATGCGTCCTCTTTTTCCTATGTGGAGGGAAGAGGAAGCCCAAAAAACTCAGCACCAGGGGCCTGTTTGGGAGGGCTTCACCGACGGCTTCAGGTAAAGCTATCCCAAATGTTATTTTCTTCACCGGCTTAGGCCCCGAAGCCAGGTATGAAGCCGTTTGTGGCTTTGCCTGTGAGAACGAAGCCACGAATCGTAGCTTTGTCCGGCTTCTCCTGACGTCACGCACTTGGTTGACGCTGATGCCCTTAGCATCGAGCGGCAGGGCGTGGTCACCTATGGTGGGAGACGGCGGCAGAGGGGCTCGAGGGCGGCGGCCGGCGCATGCGCGAGCGCAGCGGAGGCCGGAGGGAGACGGGCTTGGAACTAGGCGCGGGCGTGAGGAGAGGGAGGAGGCAGCAGTCGCCGGAGAGGGAGGAGGTGGCAAGCTCGGAGCCGGCGGACGCGTGGAGGAAGCGGCGGCGGGGAGAAGGTGAGGAGGGGTAGGAGATAGAGATGACAGACCGAATGGATAAGAGGAGAAGAAAAAAGAAAGAAAATAAAAAAAGAAAAATAAAAAAGAAAGGGCATTATGGACATTTCACCTTTTTTATTCATATTTAACATCTAGGTGAAGCCGTTTTGCGAAACGTTTTTCTAACCAGAGAAACCGAAGCCAAAAAAGCCGCTTCACCAACAAAGCCGCAGCCGCAACCGTTTTCGAAGAAGCCGCAACCCTCTCGAACACGCCGTAGCTATTGCCTTCTCGCTAGTCTTGCATAGGTACCAAGGAAACCCTCATCAATGTCTCTGCCTCGGGCTTTGTTGATATGTGCAGGCGTGCAGCTGCCAATTTCTCTAAGGTCCCGTCTGCATTGCAACGTGGAATCAGGCATTGGAATTAGCCTACGTGAATACCGTTGTTTGGACGTCGATTGAATTGGGTAGCGGAAACAGGGTCGAATGCGGCACGGTATTCGTTTCACTTGCGTGCCCTTTGGGCCAATACAGAGCCCGCAGCCTCCAAATTGCGCTGCATTCGTTTCGTCTCCCGTCGCTCGCTCGCCCCCTCGGAAAAAAAGGCGCTTCGATGGGGGGAGACTGGTTGGCACATATGCGGTGCTCCCCGTAGACGCACACCTTCCAAGCTATCTTCACGTGCACGGGCCCCACGAGAGTGATTTTTAAAAGATTTTATATATGAAAAACTGAGTGTCAAAATTAAATTTCGATTGCACCATTGCATTTCTTAGGACGAGATCTTTAAAACTAAACCACACATGGCTATGTTTAGAATTAAAAATGGAACATTTTTTTAAAGGATGAACAATTCATCCAATTTTAATAACGGAAACAAATCATTTGAACTTGTGGAACAAAAATATCATATATAAAGAACATAAATTTTAACACGTGGAACAAATCATTTAAAAAACGTGGAAGCATAAATAAGTTAAAGTGTAAAACAACTGGAGTTAAAAATATTAAAAAATAAATAATATTAACTCATCTGGAACAAATTATACAATTCACGGAACAAAAATATATACGCATGGAACATGACAGATCGCTAGTCATTCCATGATAAAAAAAGGCCTAGAAGGCCCATATACGGGCACGTGAAGAAGGTCACTTCGACCCTTAGTGTGTTGGGTTGCTGGTGTGATGGGGCATATATGGGCTGGCATGATACAAGCAAACATTATTTATTTAAAAGGAGGTCATAATTTTTAACAAATAGAACAAATCATTTAAACTTGAGGAACAAAATATTTTATGTGAGGAACAAAACAAACGAACATAATAACAACTAAGGAAACAAAGTTTGTTTAAAAACAAAATATCGCACGAGCTTGAGAGAAATAAAATTTGAACACTTAGACTAAATTATTTATATCAGCTGAAATCATTTAAAAAATATTTAATATAACACTATACAAAATCTCTAAAGGAAGGAAGAGGAAAATTCCATCAACCATGAGAGCCAAATAAACAAATAAATAAATAAATAAATAAGAGAAACAAAAGAAAAGGAAATAAGGACCATCATCATTGCACCTACCCATGCAGACCCCTTCTCTTTAGGCCAACATCACCATGGGCCAGCCAGGGGCCCAACATGCACGGCAGCACATGCATGCGTGCACGGACTGGACTAAAAACGCGGGCAGCAGAAGGGCGCACCAGGCACCGGGGTATGCGGTAACTGATTTTGACCGCATGTGCTGCGTGCAGCATCTGCGGTTTCGATGGCTCCTCTCCGGCGTCCTGCTCCCCGCCGGCGGCCTGCCCTCGACTACCACTGCAGCTTCCTCTGCTGTTTCATGGCCGCTCCCTCAGATCTCCTCCGCCCCTTCTTCCTCACCTGCGGCGACCCCTATACTGGACTGGACCTGCGGCACCTATATTGGATCTGCGGCACCCTTGAAGAAAGCAGCAGCGAGAGGCGACTAGGCCACTAGCGCAGCTCGTCGGAGGCGCGCAAGCTCCTCTTCTCCTCCGCGGCGGCGTGCAAGCCCCTCTATCATGGCCGACTCGGGCTTCCCCATGGCCAAGGTCGAGGAGGTCAGCAGCGGCGGTACCTCTTCTCCGCGGCGGCGTCGGCCCTCTTCTTTCTCGGGGCCGGTGGCGCTCCCTCCTTCCTCCGCTAGCAAGCTGCGCCGCTCGCCCTTGCCTCTTGCATCAGCGAGCAACGCCAGGCCTCCCCTGCCTCCTCTGTTGGCAAGCTGCGCTGCTGCTCCTGCATCCTCCACCAGCGAGCAGCACCGACCTCGCCTAGCCGACCAGCGAGGTGTGCCGGTCCTTCCTGCCCTCGACGAGGCGCGCCGCCGCTCCTTGCCTTCTCCGTCAGCGACTCCTCTTCTCCCTCGCACGCTCTCTTCCAATTCCATGGTTATGTGTATCCAAACAGGAAATCGAATTGGATGCTTATGAGGATTCTAAAAGTCAATGCAATGGCCATCCAAACAATAGAATTGAATTACAGTCGATTTCAATGCTACGGTTGATTTGGTATTGAATTCAATTCAATACCATGACCTCCAATATCTACATCCAAACGCAGCCTAATTCTTTATTCTCACCTTCGCCATCTCAGCTGGAGGTTTTGCCAACGTCGCCAGAGCTACCCTAATTCCAATAATCCAAACCAGTTTGCCTGTAAAGATACTAACTGTTTTCAATTTTGGAAAGGTGTTTTGTAGGCTACTCAGGTTGCAAGATGGGGATATATGTGGTCTGGTAGGTAATGGTAGTCTGCTAAGCATGTGGGTAATGGTAGTCTGGTAGAAGTGTTGGTTTCTAAGAAGACAACTAGTTTGGTTCTTCCAGTTTGACTATAACCTTTTAGAATGTGTATGATTGTATATATGTTGTAGTTAATGAACATTCAGCTACCATCGCAGAGTCGTGGGATGAGGCAAACCTTAAATGCACTTCTATAGATGTGTTAGCCAAGAGCTATTTAGGGCAGTCCCAACCCGAACTCCATGGTAGAGTCTATCTTTATTAATTACATTGCCATGTAGGCATTTTTCCGATGTGGCAAGCAATTTAATGAGATAGAGGCAAAAACGTAGAAATCAGGTCTAAGATAGACACCACGCAAAACGAGAGAAATCTGGTTGAATGATTGGAGAAGATTACGGTTGAATGATTGCATATACTCCAAGATACAAAATCTGCATTGGAGGCTATGATTTCTTGTGATAGGGTTTTCGTCGTATGGACTCTATTGGTAGAGTTTTGGTTGGGACTGCCCTTAGGAAATAGTGCAGAATGTCTTACAACACCGAGACCTTATTGGGTACTTGTGGATTGTGGTGGAATGGAGGGGTTGAAGAAAAAATTAGTTCATTTTAGATTCAATCCCTTTCATTTCTCTCGAATCCACTTCTATCCAAACAAACCCCTAGGAATTAATATCATCTTCAGAAAACTTCAAATCATCTCTTTCTTTTGAGCAATATTATTTATTTGTAGCAAGGATGGTCACTTGTCGTACTCAGCAAAGTGCGGAGGAATATGAATGCAACGCTAAAACAAGAAAAAAAAAGGTTTAGGCCCCGTCTGGATCATAGGAATTTTGTAGGAAAATCAAAGGAAACCAAAACATATGAAAGGAATGCAATAGAAAGGAATGCAAGTAACACGTTTGGAACATAGGAAAACATCCAACCCGTTCCTTTGGAATACTGTAGCTTCTTCACGATTCCACAAGAATGGAAAAATCCACTCCAAGCTCTAGGTTTCTTTCTCCTCCGTGGAAGCCCGAGGTAGCTAGCCATTAACACCACGCTGGGAGAGAAAGATTTAGCCATTAGCTAGAGGCCAAGAACAATGACGCCCTTGTGCGGATGGGTGGATGCTTGATGAGCTCATGGACTGACCGCAGTTTACACGTCAGGCTAAGAGCAAAAATAACGGCAATCACTTGCACATGTTAATTAATCTATCATTATGTATCATTATTTTTTCATAATACACTATCTATGTGTAGTTTAGTAAACTAAGATAACATGATCTGTTGTTATTTTCCTTCGTTCCAAACGGCAAAAGTTTTCCATTCCTCTGTTTTCAATTCCTATAGTTTTCTCACTTTTTGCATTCCTGCGTTTTTCTCGTTTCTGTGTTTTTTCATATTCCTATGTGTTTGCATTCCTGCGTTCCAAACAGTGCCTTATTAGTATAGAGCGATAAGTAATTGTAGTTGGTAAGTTTTATTAACATCTGGGGTTTATTTCTCCCACTACCTGTTACAAGATCATTAATTTTAGAATTCCCTCACACATAACTAAACAAGTGGTGTAATAGGAAAAAAAACATGTTGTGACAAATATTCTTTATTCAGCTGCCATGTGCTGTGTGCGAACATTTGGAAAGTAAGGAATAATTTCTGTTTTCAGAATGGAACATGGAGCAACTTTAGCAAGCAGTGCTATCTATGTTCAATGATGCATTTGGTGCTGCATCTGCATGCTACGTGAGGTTGGAGCTGCATACCAGAAAAAACAGAGGTTGAGCCAGAGAAATGAATAAAGCAAAGTAATCTTATTTATTACCGTGAATTTGCAAACTCGTGAACTCAGCCTGTCTTACTGACCTATGGGCTGGGCTCAATCGATACTTTAGGCCTGGGTTTTGGAGTGGTCGAGTTGGGCTGGGCTAGGCAGTGGGCTCAGCCTGTGTCTTACAGACTTATGGACGATAACGCTGCCTTATTCTTCTCATGGGTCTTTGGTGCTGCCTCATCGAATAATGCGCAACGGGCGGGCCTTTTCCTAGAGTGGACGGTGGGCTAAACAAAAAAATGAACAGTGGGCCGTTACGACGAGGGCCTGGAACAAAAAATGGGCCATAGCCCATAAGCATATGGAGACGGAGAAATGCTTCGCGGACGGCGCGGGTGCCAGTGTGCCGTACCGGCGCTGGAGACGCTAACGGTGGCGGTGGCGCCAGCCGCCGGCTGGAAGCGGGGCCGGAGGCAAGGATAGCATGATAGCATCCCTTTGCAATTGGTTACATGGATGAGCCCAAACCGGCGCGGGGCCTCTCGGCTGTCGTCTGAGGTCGAGTCGTCAACTACCACTAGTCCACCACGCACACTACCTGTTCGACGAAACGTTTACGAGGACGTCTGGCGGGTTGGACCGGTCGACATGGCCGCGGAGCCAGTCAGCTGCCGCCCGCCACGAGGTGCGTGCCGATCCGCCCTTGAGGCAGTCGCGCTGCACTGCACCTGGAGGGCATGCAGCCGTGCTGTGTGTATCGGTGCCGACAGATCAATGTAGGGTTCGTAACCCTCCTCTGACACTTTGTCTACTTTAATCTCTTCACTTTTGGTGCCCACTTGATCTGTGTTTCTGCCCATCTCGTGAAATGCATTGCCGACAAGAAAAGGCGTAGCTGATACAATGCTTAGGAACTGAGCGCATGGAGATGCCGCCCTAACTTTATCCCTATTTGCACGTTGAATATGGCACAGGGACGATATGAAATTATTGTTTAGGTGCATTATTACCAATTGATTACTAGTATAAGGACAGCACTATTGGTGCATTAGCTGTGGCCTTTTTCTGACAACCTGCCCCAGTTGTAACCTCCACTGCAGCAGTTCCCTACTTCATTGGTCCAGAACTGCAGATATTACTATATAGCATCACCAAGGGAGGGAGGATGGGTTCCTAAAGATTCAATTTTCCATGCAAAACCTGGTTGGTTTTGTTGATTTGTCTGAAAATCTGCTCTGAAATTTTCATCCTAAAAATGCTTACTTTACTAGTTTAGCCCAATTATCTGATGTATGTAAAAATAAAGCTGATGCATTGCAAGGAAAATTTTGAACAAGCTTAGCAAGCTCATTTCATTTTCCAAATCAGGATACACTTTCAACAATGTGTAGCCATCAGCCAATTGCTAGTCCTCTGTATTACCCTAAAGCTAAGACTTAAGACCTTTGATTAACATATTGTCATAAAGGTCCCCTCCTTTGCTTAAATAAAGGCGGGGACAGGGAATGTCTTGGGAGTACCGAACACTCTCTCACATCACCAATAATGCACCATTAAAAATTCATAAAATCAATTGATCTTCCACCGTATTAACACAGCCTTGGACATTTGCATCAGGAGTGCGACATGGATGCAGAAAATTAAAATAGCTTGTTGCTGTTGCCATCTCAGTTTGCTCGGCTGATTATCAGTGATATGTCTACCTGCCTTTCTGCCAACAACTTTTGTAGCTAAAGTAAAGCAGTACTCAGAACGCTGGCCATTCGTCGATGCATTGGAATTAGACCACAAACTTGATGAACAACAAAATTACACATGATTCGACTTTCTGAAGGCGGGGAACTTAAAATTCATAGGAAATGTTTGCTAGTTCACTTTGTTTGCTTACCCATTCATTCTATATATTAATGTGTGTGTTTGTGTGAGTATCTCTGTATGTGTTCGTGAGTTTGTGTGGAGGTTTTGAGTTCCTGTACTTGGGCTGGGTCTTTCCGGACTCTGGTGCTTTTTTTTCTACCTTAATGAAATGACGCACAGTTCTCCTGCGTTGTTCGAGAAAAAAATGTATGCTTTCACCTTAAGCAAATAACAGGAACAAAGATTAAGTTCAATAGAACTTGATATTGATATTTCAGCCTTTGGAGCTAGGAGCTATTACTTGGAAGTGACACTTACACGCTGGTGCATAGATGTCTCCTTTCCCTTTTCCTTTTCCTTTGTGGAATGAACAATAAAAGCTGATTCAGATTAGACCATTAAATCCATATTTTTCCTTAATATTCCTTTTAGAAAGTCAGACTCGTGCTGTTCAGATCCTGTAATCTGCTTTGGTGATCATACACTCATACTCATGTTGGGCACATTCCAGTGATGGAAAGGGAACATAAAATAATTGGTGGAAGGAACTTTCACAAATTTGTTGGATAGGCAACTGAAAAATTATGGGGTGGAGTTATGAGACCACAACAATGAACTTTGGTATAATGAATATACAGTTACCGATGCATGATTAGGACTATGTTCATCTTTATCCCATATCTGCAGTTCAATTTTCCAAAGCTAATATCCTATAGTGAGACCATGGTTTCAATTATGTAGCCATTGATTTCAGGATTCCTTGTAGTTTTTCTTTTAGTATGCAGTTTAATTGGAATTTTGCAATCTCTAGCATCTTTCTCGCATGTGCATGCTTTGAAATTCTGGGGGGAAAAAAACTCAATGTACCGTTTTAATCCAGATCTTAATAGTGGTGTTGAAGAACCATCGCACTAGTATGAAGGAACAAAACTGATCAATAATTGATTGTCTGCCGTAACAGCAGGCATTAGTAATTTTCATATTACGCAGCTGAAACCATTGAACTTGAACAGTCAAATTGCAGGTTACAACTCTAACCATCATTTTTGTTTTCTAATGAAGTTGTACATGGATCAAGATCCAGACACTAATCCAACCACAGCATAGGATGGTGAGCCCAGTTGAAGGGCAGCTGGACATGCAGAATCCAAGAGCCAAAAAGATTCGTGGCCTGGTGCCCCTTAGCACGCAGCTTCGACGAAGCCACGACCTGCCCAACCAGCTATTAAACAATTGGAGGGGGCCATTTGCAAAGATAGGTACATGTCTGACATATATGACATTGTTATTACCAATTAACTATGTTCAAATTGTTATTGCCAATTAACCAGGACTGGTGGTTAATGGATTTCTTGAGACAAATGCATCTACCATGCACACAAATATAGGTCCATCAACAAAACCGAGAACAAGAAGGTATTTAGTGCCACTGGATTTTTTGTAACTATGTGCACATGCCACACCATGCACAAGACTATTCTTTGGAAGCTTCATGCACAAAAATAGGTTGAGAAAGAGCTTGTCTATCTGTCTGTCAGTACTTGTTTGTGATGATTTTTTCTTAGGGAAAATTTTTGCAATCAAGTCCAATGTGAATTAAAAAATTATACTCATTTTAAACAGGGAGGCGTCCAAGGCTCCAAGCAACGTGAAGCTGCTCCACGTAAGTGGGAGTTTTTTCTTGTCTGCAAACGCGTAGTGACATTGTTTGCCAGGTTGCCACCAATCTAATTTACAATCACGATCTAATTATCTTTCTGACATGTTTGGCCCCCACTGCGCCACTGCCTCTTCATGTGGCCTTATCTCTGCCCATTCGGCT
This sequence comes from Urochloa ruziziensis, assembly GCA_015476505.1. Classification (NCBI taxonomy): domain Eukaryota; kingdom Viridiplantae; phylum Streptophyta; class Magnoliopsida; order Poales; family Poaceae; genus Urochloa; species Urochloa ruziziensis. The sequence continues at coordinate 43,844,578 of CM027124.1, forward strand.
ATAAAAGTGGACTCGGCCTTGCTCCCCTCTTTGCACCAGCACTTCTCTGTGTTCCTGTTCCCCCTTCTTCTAGGGTTAGAAGTGAGCTCGGTGCTATGGCATGGAATTAAAGATCTGATCTGTATATCCAGGTAACTAGCTAAACTTATTGTGTAAGATAAGTTTTCATCTTGAACCTTTTTCTGACTTCGGCATGCATCGTGCATATATAGTTAGTACTATAATCCAGTCACCCTCGCCTGTGAATCTTTCATATTTGCTTTCTGAAGATTGTGTTAATCTCTTAGATCTCATGGCACGGTAAGGGACTATATACATAAAACAACTTTTAGTTGTGTTCATCTAGATCTCTTCTCTTTCTCTGTTTGGACTGCTTTGAACTTTTAATCCCTGTGGAACATGAAATACAAGAGTCAGCATAGATCTTGTTATGGCTTGATCGCAGCATGCTCGATCTGTTATTGTAGTTTGATGAATCATCAACACATTCTTTGGTGCATCTGAGATATATGCCCTTTGGATCTGTTGGAAATCCTTACATAAAGTTTATTATAAGCTGCCGCTAAAATATGAACACTTCACGGTAGTGATAACATAGCAAGTAGTTATTCTTGTGAGCAATGGTTGATATTTCATCGAACTAATCTTTATGTGTTGTTTTGTAGGTTTTGCATCTGGAGGCAGCAAGCTAGAGGCGGCAACTGCATAACTTGCGATAAACTTGTAAGATTTCTTGAGATGCTATAAAATTTTCATCATCAATTATCATGGGAACTTTCCAGAGTACTTTGTCGCATAGTTTGTCATCTCTTATTGCCTATCCTCTAATCCACCTTCACAGGTCTGTACTGTGTGAACTATTTCTCATGGGGAAACCAAACTGTTTGCAGGAAGGTTTTAAGTAAAAATAAAACATTATTTTGGCAACATCTTGTCGTCCATGATTGCAGTGTCCCTTTCTAAGCCATTGTCACTTAAGTTTTCAAAATTCTTGAGCATCAACATTCTCTCTCTATGATATCCCTGAGGAATTACTGGAGTGCAATAAGAAGCATTGTCTAAACAAGCTGTACATACTAAAACAATGTGCTGCTGAAAAAATAGCCATAGATTTGTTTCATATGATAGTAATGTGATGGCAATTGTTGTAAGAAATTCCACATGTGCTGGAGTTTTCACTGACCAGGGATACATGAAACTCATATACGAAATGGGATAGGATGGATTCCTATATGAGACGATCTGCAGCAGAGAGAATCAGTTATGATGAACTTACGATGATATGGAACTTATTTGATATGTGATGGTATTCGTAAACGATTCATGCAGAGTGCAGAGTGATTTCCTCATGCATGCTCTAAAGTGACTAATGTTGTACCCAAAGTACTTAACTAACGTTGCATATTGAAGCAACTAACTGTAGGTAATGTCAATGATCTAGCATATGCTTCTTCCTCTGGGAAAAATGTATGCTCGTTGATGTACATGAGTTAGTCGAAACCATGCAAGTAGTCTATACCTATGCCTGAGAAAAATTATCTCGAATTGCAAGTTTTCTTAAGGTATACGAAAAGAGTGTATTTATTCATGACCAGCATGATTTATTTGCTGCAGGTTGGACCATGGTCGTGCCGATGATTTTACCGCAAGTTATGCAGTTGCTGCCTCAAGCTTGCTGCCTCCCTTTGCCAAACCATCAGGGATACCATGAAGTTCCTTCTTATAGAGACCTTCCATAGCCATGTATCGTAGGTTTTTACCCTGAGAGATCAAAGAGCAAGAATGATTCAAGAAGGTTATGTACAATCTATCAGTTTGTTAGGGCAAGCTAGCTTGCAGCTGCTCATGTATGGTTCAGTTGTTACTATATCTGAAAAAATAATAGAACACTTATTTTGCTGAGTTTTTTGCTCTTTTGCATGTTCATAATATAGTTCTGATTTTCTGTTCTACATGAGCAAAAATACAATGGATAAGATTGAGTTGTAATCTTGGCAATGTTGATACAAATAGAGGTTGTTAATTGATTATTTTTTTCAAACTTGTTTAGGTCATTCGTGTGATTGGATAGTAATTGTAGAGAACAACATATTTCATGGTCCTGGCTACATAAAACACGTACACGAGCAAGCTGTGCACATCATCATGCTTGGTAGTTCAAATGTTTCACAAAAGCTCAAGTTAGGCGATAAGATGTGCTCAGACATAATATCATTGAATCGGCTACAAGACAGCTATAATTTGTTTTTCGCCCTATATAAATAGTACCAATGTTTTTAATTTAAACCATCAAACCTTTCCATTTTGATCAATCAAGCCCTCAGAGCCCAAGGTTGTTGATCATGACTTCTTCAACTATTTAATCCCCTATTATGAATTTGACATTATATATTTTCTTTATGAATTCGGTAAGAAAAATTCAAGCTAACATGTAACATGAATGAGGAAAAGGACATTACTTTTAAGCAACTATAACTTAAATCGCTAAATCTAGTTTTGTCAATCCATTTTATTACTGTAAATCACTACATCTATTTTTGACATTTCCACTTAATATATCCATGACACGAACGATTTTCTTTTCTCAAACGAGAATAATCTGTCATTTAGCGAGTAAAATGAGGTCTTAATAACATCAGTGCCCAAATATGAGGGATCCAGACAGAGTGAAAAAGAAACACTACTGCAAATTGGACCAGTGAGGATATGTAATTGGAATTAATCACGCAATGCAAGTTTACCTTAAATTTATTTTAGTGCTTTGTATTGATGTACAAAGGATCTGCTAGGAGCTCTCAACAAGTACAAACCCTAAAGTTTAGACCATCTGTACATCAAGAGCAAATCTACTGCAGCATGAGCTCTCTGTAAACTAACACACTAGCACGGTTGCATCAAACAAGCTGCCGACCTGCACGCTGCACCGTCAATTCTTCACTGGTCAAACTATACTGCCATTTTTAAAGCACCAAAAGGTTCCCGATGGCACCATACTCTAACCATGCTGATTTTTCAAAGGCGTATCAACTTGCATTTTTTAGCCTCAGTATTCAGCAGCAGCAAAGGAAAACAAATGCAGCTCCTGTTTTTTCATTGAAAACTCTGAAGAAACCGGGCAACCAAACAGGTGGCCAATCTCTGAACTTTAGTTTAATCAGATGCATCTGTGCCAAGCCTTTTGCCCTAACACCTCTGATTAACAAATTGTTAAAGACTGATCACTTTGTTTAAAGGGGTGATCAGACGTAGAAGCAGATGACCCGGGGAATGTCTTTGGGAGCAGTGCATTGGTTAAACAACCGCCAATAATGCAGCATTAACAATTCGTTCACGTACGCTAACAGCACCTTCCAGCGAGACGCATATGGACACATATCTCTGCACCAGATACCTCACGTGACCGTAGGAGAAAAACAATGCAATTATTGGCCTAATGCTGCCATCTCGTTATTGTTAAAGAAATTGGAGGAACTGGAAGGGCCTGGTCCTCTCATTCGATCAAGGAAAAGTTAGTTCTAGTGAACTTTACAGAAACGACCCCAAGGGCAAAACAAGTCACAAACCCGTTTTTCTGACCTCTTAGGAGGGGAAACATGAAAAGAAAACGCACATAAAAAGGAGATTTCGTGATCTAGTGGCTAGATACTGTCTACATTGGATATGCTTGTAGTCACGCGATCCAATGGCTCGATGTTGTTTTGTGTTGGCTCTACACGGTTAATATGCTCTAAATCTTGCAACTAAATGACTAATGATAACAACTCGGCGCCTCGATGCTGTGGCTTGGTAATGTTTACCGAATAAAGTACATGGATGGTCCTTGAACTTGTCTCAAGGTGTTATCTAGATCTCTAAATTCTCAAAATGCATATTTTTAGATCCTTGAACTTGTCTTTGAGTGTCGTCCGCCAAAGGTCCTCTAGCCTATTTGTTTAGAGGGGCTGAGGCATGGTCGCACCAGTAGACACAGGTCCGATTTCTCGTTGAAGCGAATTTGTGGGGCTGGTTTAAAAAAAAATCCTCTCACCGGCTTGCCGGGGTTTGGGGATTTTTCTAGGAGAGGTTTTTTTCGCTTAATGGAAAACCGTGGGGCTCTTCATCCATCGGGCTTTTAGTGTCGTCCGAATCATCTATAGCAATACGACGGGCAATACAAGACTTTTAAGAAATGCTACGAGCTACTTTATAGCAGTAAAAGAAAGAATTTACTAGGAGTTATTGGACAGAGCAGAAGCTTTGCAAACTCGATCAGCAGGCCAAGTAACACACGCAACTTGACTACTGAAGTGTCCACCACTTAAAAAAATAAAAAAAAGAGCAAAACTACGACTTGGCTCAGCTTTTGCATGCAGCGGCTGCGCGGGCCGATACCCGACAGAGCGAAAACCACGGTGAAAGGCTGCAGAATTCCTGCAGATTCATCGACTCGCGGCGTGTCCATAAACTCTGTTGATTCGGAGCAGGTTTACATGGATCTCAACGAATTTTGAGTTGCTGTCGGCCGATTACTTTAAACCGCAGCTTGTCATCGAGGATCAAGGAGCAGATGCGCAGAACGGAGCAGTGTTGTTGCTTCCAACTCGTGAGCAAGTTGAGTAGTGTTACCACTTACCAGCTAGTTGCCATAATTTATACGGGCAAGTGGACTGGTGGAATACACCGTATTGTTGACCCGTTCAAACATAGTACAAATGACTTGTAACGCTTAATTCAAGCTCTTTGTGTTCTTTCTGTGCAATAATATAACCAACTGTTGGCTATATAATATTGTCATCATGTTATCTAGAGAAATAATATTAGTAATCACTAATAAGTTGGCTATTAGGTTAACCAACTTTCCTCTTTCCTATATCAAAGTGGCTATTTGACTCGTATAGTAAAACAATTTTTATGGTGGAGCCGAAGACTTTTGGAAAAACATTTGGCAAAAGGGTAAATTGCATCTATATAATGCGATAACTATTTAGGTGGATGGACTATGGATGGGTACAGATTAGTCCAACAACTTGTAATCTGTTTACTCCGGTGCAGGAACTATTTTTTAAATAAACCGTGTAAGAACTATTTAGGCAGGTACAGATTAGTCCAACTACTTGTAATTGCTTACTCTGATTCAAGAACTTGACAATTTGATGCGTGTGCGGTCCAAATACAACCACACTGCATATTTGTCCAAGGTACAAAACTATCAAATTTTTGCACCGAAATAAACAAATTATAAGTTATTGGACTGATCTGCACCTGCTTAAATAGTTCTTATATCGGAGTAAGCATATTATAAGTTGCTAGACTAATCTACACCCACCTGAATAGTTTTTTTTATTTCGAATGTAATTTACTATTGGTACTTCGGTTAACAAAGTACTTTTAGGTTTGCTTTAAGTCAAATTATTTTAAATTTAACCAATTTTTTAATGCACAAGTATCAGCATTTATGACACAAAATATCTCATCTCTTTCTTATTAGCCTTCATGAGGGTGATCTACCTCCATCACTACTCAATCACATTTATGACACGCTACATTTCCTTACTGTTACTATGTTCCATTGTAGATTCATGTTTATGGGAACAAATGAACAAAGTGGCATAATTTGGCTTACATAGGTTAGTAAATTATGCCACTTTGTTCATTTGTTCCTGAACAAACTTTTGGCTCAATTTACCCTACCAAATTAGTTCAACTGCTAGAGAAGTACGATATTAATACTAGGTCTCAGTTCCTCTTTAGGCCAGTCTCAGTGCTAGTGTCATGGGCACGGTTTGTTAGATAGCCACATCAGCTTTTGGATGTGATGAAACTGTGACTCTCAGTGCACAGTGTCATGGTACAGTTTCATAGACAATATACAACATTTAATTTTTTGATTTGGCTATGATCAAGTGTGCCAAAGACTCTATAGCCTTTTGCAATTGATATAAACTGAGATATTTTTGACAAAAGATTTCAGAGATGCACTCAGTTAACAATCTGAGATGTTTTTGACAAAAAAATTTCAGAGATACACTCAGTTAACAATCTGAGATGTTTTTGACAAAAGATTTCAGAGATGCACTCAGTTAACAATCTGAGATGTTTTTGACAAAAAAATTCAGAGATACACTAAATTAACAATCTGAGATGATTTTGACAAAAAAAAAATCAGAGATACACTCACTTAACAATCTGAGATAGCACTCAGTTCACTTTGACAAGAAAATTCAGATAACAATGGAATCAGCATGTAAACAAGATCCTTCCATCTGCAGTCCTCGATTTTCCATCCATCATCCTACAACCTGAAGCATGCAGATAATTGTAAACTTGTAGCAGTTTTATCTTAGAACCTGAAACCTGAAACTGCAACCAGATACATCATCACCGAGCTCTCAAGTAACAATTTGAGATAATTTTAGTTCGCAAGATAAATTTATACTCAGTACTACTTCATGGAATCAACCACAGTCTGAAATATATGGAATCAGCAACTAAACAAGATCCAACTTACATCTCACAACTAATTCTACCAAGTAGTACCTCTGTAGCTGAAATATATGGAATCAGCAGGTTCTATCAGAAAGTAATTCATCTATCATCTGGCAATATTTTCAGAACAAAATTTATCTATCAGTAGGTTCTATCAAAATTCATCTATCATCTATCAAGTAGTGTTTCAGCAGGTAAACAAGATCATCTATCGAAATTTCACAACTGATTTGCAACTAAATGAAACCACAAAAATGTTTCCTGTCACATCATATATGTTTGCCCCCACAAAAATGTCGATGCACAAACCACAAATTTCACAACTGATTTGCTGACATATATTCCTGTCAATGCACAAACTGAATCCCACCATCGAATTCAGGCCGCCACGAAGCATATGGCAGAGGCTGAGTTGAGGATTCGGTAGTTGGCTGCCCGCTGCGGCATCTCGTGGCATAGCAGATGGATTCGGCAGTTGGCTGCCCGCTGCGGCATCTCGTGGGGAAGAAGAAGGCTTCTTCCTTGAGCCGTCCTTCTTCTCCCAGCTCTCCATCGATTCTCCCTTCAACTCCCTTCTTCCTTGAGCAACACCGTCGAAGAGCAGGAAGGGGAGGAGGTGGGAAATAAATCGAGATCTAGAACTGACCTTCCATATATGAGCTTGGAAAAAAAGAGCTGGAAGAAGCGGCCCACGGGAGATGAGCCAGCGCCGATGGCGGGAGAAGCGCGCGCCGGCGCCGGTGCACCGGGGATCCCGGATGAAACGAGGAGGCTCTCAATGGAGTTTCATCCGTCTCGTGTACCGGACCGTGTGGGTGTCGTGGTGATGAAACGGGTCGACTCTCTCTCCTCGTAAATCTACTGCCATGTCATCAAAAATGCCTATGTGGCACCTCATTTATTGTGGATGAAACCAGCACTGAGACTGGCCTTAGTACTAGATTCAGAATTGGTATAGCGATTTTGGTACTAAAAGAAGTGCGGCCAAAAATTATAATAAACCTGTAGAGGCCTCCACAGTCCACACGCGCTTGTACATCACAAGACAAAAGTCACGTAGTTTTTCCGTGCGTTGGATTTGAATCCGGAACCTCTAGCCTTGCACGGAATTTCTTTTACCATCTCAGGGTACATGTGGTTAGAGCAAGTCCGATGTTTATTCGGCCATAAAATTTGTAAACATCGACATGTCAGCTAGCGCTACCCAGAACAAAACGCTCTAGCGTATCGCAACGATAATGGATCCCACACAAGAAAAAAACACAATCATTATTCTCCCTCTTTCCTTGCCCCTCCTGCAGTTCCTTCCTGCAACGATAGGCATGGTTATAGCATAAAAGAAATGATATTTTATTTGAAGCAACGGTCGCAAAATTGAGCGCTAGTGCCGAGGTATTGCTTGCTAGCTACCCCTCTCCAACGTACAGGATAAGGGAATCTTTTATGAAACACCTCTAGCACCCCCTAGCTACCAACGATGCGGCTGCTCCTACTCCCTCTGGCCGGCAGCCAGTAGCACGCATCAGCATCATGTGCTTGCCTTGCCTTGTCCCATCCTGACAGCATTGGAGAATGACAAGCGAGAGAGAGGGAGAGAGAAGCGAGGGAGGGGGCCAGAAAGGGAGGGTGGTGACGTGCAGTGGCTGCTCATGTAATTAATGGCATGGGTTGGTAGTCTGGGTCTGGCGCACACACTAGAAAAGTAGTAGGGGTGTGAAGGTCTTTACTTCTCTGCCTTGGTTTTCGTTTTTCTTGTCCGACGACTAATAAAAAGGGACGGAGGGAGTAGGTAAGAGATGATTTCCTTATAAAGTAACTAATGGATGATCATAAAAATCCTCCAAGAGCATTGTGATAATGTCAAATGTACAAATTTGAACCCGGTACTAATGCTAACATTAACACCAGTCCAATTTACATCCAGTACTAATGTTGGGGACGAATGTGAAGTAGTTTTATAGTGGTGATTAGTCCAATCTAACCCTTATTGACATTTGTTGTTGTTTTTTGTCCGTATGCAACTTGAAGTTATAGTTTAAGTTTATTGAGATGAAAAATGACATGATACTCTAACATGGTGTATTAGACCAATTCGAAAAATCTTAGTATGTTTTCTAACAGAAGTTATAGTGTCATATGCCACCATAAAAAGTTAACTTATAAATTTAATTGCTAAACGGTGAAACAGAAGAAAACTCCTAAATAAATTAGACCAAGCAATTCAGACAGTTTAGGAAAAAATACATGGATCGGAACTTTTATTCAGAGAAAAAAATATTTATAGGATAGTAAAATGGGTTCGTTTTCTAACTCACTCTGTATCAAACGGTGTCTCCGGTGCCGATGGACATGGACAGGAAGGCAGCAGGCAGCGGAAATCCGCCGCCCCTGGCAGGACCAGGGTTTTTTTTACACCGGTCAAACCGGTCCGGTCCGGTAGCATAATAGGGCCGGTTACCGTTCAAAACCGACCCTACCAAACCGCTCCGGTCCGGTAGCATAATAGGGCCGGTTACCGTTCAAAACCGACCCTACCAAACCGCTCCTACTGGTTAACCGGCCGGTTTGACCGGTTTACCGGACCGGTTTTTATTCCCGAAAAAACCGCTACTGTAGCGAAAAATTTAACCCTGGGCAGGACACGCACGCACTGGCGGGATTCGTTTTCGACAGCACAACACAACGGCCGCCGGCCGGCCGGGCGGATCGACGCTGCCGCTGGCTTGGCTTAGCTGGCTGCAGGGCTCGGGGTGGCGCGTGCTGCTGTCGGAGCCCGTGTTTAGTTCGCGAAAAGATTTCGAGTTTTGATTTTATCAATTTAGAAGTAGTAAATGTAGACAAAAAAGGTGGAAAGTTATATGGATAGGTTGGAAATCTCGAGACGAATCTAACGACGGTAATTAGAGGGTAATTAATCCATAATTAGCGGATGATTACTGTAGCACTACTGTTGCAAATCATGGATTAAGTAGACTCATTAGATTCGTCTCGCGATTTACAGTCTATCCATATAACTTTTCACCTTTTTCGTTTACATTTAATACTTTATGCATCAAAGATTCTCCTTTGATATGATGGATGAAAATATTTCAGATGGGAACTAAACACGGCGTGACTGTCTCCACTCTCCAGGCACTCAGGCAAGTGGGCGGGAGGGATGTGGCCGTTGCTTTTGCTTGGACTAGAACATTAAGCGCGCTTTGCGCGCCCCATCACCAACTGTAGACGTTTGACTGTTTGAGTGTGTAGACAGCATGGAAAGGAACAAAGAAATAGATAGGAATTGATGCCAAATTGATGCACAATCATCTAGGAAAGGATCCTCTTTAACATTCACACATATTCCACTGGTTAATTGAAGACTGAATCTGAACAACCAACACAAGCATGACAAGATTAATACACCAGAAGAAGAAATCAAAATGCAACGTATTCGAGCAGTTCAGAGACAAGATTGTTCGGGTTAGGCATGTTAGGCACCACCGTTTCTCTAACTGAATGGCATATTTTCAGAATAGAACAAGTTGGCATCCAGTGCATCTAGTCATTGACCAGCTATTGATTTGAGCCTTAATTCATTCCTTTTATGATATTAACAGCACTTTGCTTCATCTAATTCCTGTTTAAGTTAATGGCAACGCAACTTGTATTTAGGCCATGGCCTAGGTCTCAACCGTGAAACACTCTAATCCTATGCAGCACAATGATCTGTCATATCATTACAGTATTATCTGACCTGACGATTTACTCCTGTTCCTACACGCAAGTATGTTCAATGTTGTAAACAGTAAGAGATAAAACTGCTCCTACACGCAAGTATGTTCAACTTTCTAAATTGTTCCTAATTCTTCAGGAACCACCAGGGAATCCATGCTACTGCAATGTCTCACCATCTCAGATTATTATTTCAGTCACCCAACGCCCACAGGACGGCAACAGAGCACAACGCCGGCAACAACGTCGAAATGGATGTACATGGCAATGCCATTCAGGTTGTTGTCCAGCAGAACTTCAGACGAACACCAGAAAATGCCCTTTTGCTGCTGGTTGATGATCTCCGAGCCACAGCACACTGTGCACAGCAGCAAACCTTGATGCATTTCTGCTGCACTACACATACACAAGACAAGTATATCCCAAAATTAGAAGGCAGACTTGTTGGGCCAATTGCGGTAGAATGTCATATCAGATTGCTATGAAAAATAAAGTTACCAAGGAATGAAAAATTATAACATATAAAAGTAGGCTTGAGCCCTGTGTCAAACATAACAGCTCATTTTCTATATGCCCTCATCTTTCTAACATCAACCGTAATTCTTCAGTTCTTAGTGCAGTTAGTATTTTCATACCTCACAGTACATGAGTCATTTCGAGTCAATGCAAGGAATTTTTACATGCTGAGTTCTGAAGTTGCAGCAAACTACAAAATTCCACAATGCTAGTGAAAGACATATGTTGTATATTAAGCAAATTACGTAGAATAGCCCAGGTGAAAAATAAACTTAGCCACTCAATCTGCCACACTCACATATCAGTGAAAGTTAAGCAATATTGGAAATATGGAGATAACCGACAATAAATTCCATTCTTAGTATTGTGCTCAGTATCCAATCTCCATAACACATAGTACTTTTTCAGACTTGAGTGCGCACAGCGCACACCAATGGTAATTGCAATAATGTTTGCAGGTCCTGCACATTCTAATAGTATATGTTGATCATGCTTAACCTATACTGGCAGTTTCTGATAAAACATCCATGCTTTGCATTCTTGTAGAAAACTAAACCACTTCTTGCATATTTTATTAATCTCAAATGTGTTGATGACTGAAGGTGGGTTGGGGAGTTACCACTAAGCCATGTGGATTTAAAAATAAAAGAGACTCACACATCTCCATAAAACATTGTCTTCTCTATCCGAATAGGATATATATAATAGAGGTGGCTAGTGGCCATGAAAGAGACTCACTGGTAATCAAAGGCACCACAAATCACTAACCAAACTGAAATAATATTTCATGTTTTCTGTCACAGCACTAAAAGTAATCAAGTGTAAGGACGTGTTCTAGACTATACCTAAGAGAACCCAAACACACAGGAACCTAGGACTATCGACCATAAAACTGCAAGTGCAGTGAAGAAAAAGGGAACTTGTTTGAAAATGATGTGTCCCTAGGGGTAGTTCTGCCCATCCATAAAGATGCATTGCTAAATTATTAGGCGCATACTTACCAAGAAATAATTCTTCTCTACTTGTCAGCTGAAACCATCAATAAATTGCAGTGAAAGAATTCTCCTTCTTAAAGTACTCTGTAGGAATACTCAATATTCCCATAGCTTGGCTCTGTTGTCTCCTCAACCGGAAAAGAGGCTTTAGATCAAAACCAGACACATGTAACATGAACCCATACTCCATCAAAATCTGTTGGCTCGATAGCACCCCCTGTGATAATGGGCAAAATTGTATTATGGGCTAAACATTGCAATAATAAACAATACCTTTAGGACATTAGCAGCATTCTCTTTTACATGCTCAAGAAAGCCATCGAATAGAACTAACTATAGAAGGATCAAATTTGCTAAGTCAAATTTACGGACACAACTGAAAAAGGAGAATAAGTACATCACTGCTAAGCAAAGAAAAACAATGGTAGCTATAAACTTTTAGAGGGAAATATGTATATTCAATAAAGGGCTAGCAATATTCTAGACTATGGTGGGAATTAGGAACAACATAACTTTTCAAATGACACAATCATAAAAATTTTCTCCAAAAGCTCAACCATGGCAAAGAAATGGCAATCCATTGTATATGGAAATAATACCATCTGCCAAATTTAGATCAGCTTGAAGGCTCAAACACAGAATGACTCAGCTCACACAAATGAACAGGGGATCAACTGCCAAACACAACTACCCAATTTATATTCTATATAACATTTTGCTCTATAATCAGAAGGTAATCAGCAATGTAAACTACTTCAATGACAACCCTCAATCTGAATGAGAAATTAGAAAGATATGAAAAGAAGTAAATATGAAGAAATAAAGAAAAATAGAAGGCATCATTTTTTGGAAGTGAGGGGTCTATGTTTGCGTTGTTTGATTCTGTAGACATGCAGCCATTTCCATAAAAAGCCTCTCACAAAATTAACTTAGCATCTTGTTAAATAGACTATAAAGATATGACTTTTTAAAATTAGTCAACCCTTGTGATAATACAATCTAAAAGCTCAAGTATCAAAACAGCAGTAGAGTGGTAGCATAAATGAAAGATGGATAAAACTTAAGGTATCCTTTGGCCAAGATTAAAGTATATGCAATTCTAACTAAAAATCTAAAATAGAAAAGAGTCTGCATCCAGTAAGTAGATTAATTGTCATGGATAAACACAAATATCTGTGCTGACTACAGCCAGTCCTCCCAGGGTAGTAGAGATTGATAAGTAATTCATCATCAGTCCACTATTTCTGAAATGGAGCTACATATGAAAAATTGGGAGACAATATTAGTGCTTACAGAATTATTGGCATGGTCTGTGTGGCCAGTGGCCGATGTCACCTTAACCTCCCAGTTCAATGAGGTTGTATCATCCCGTTCGACGTCCGATTGACAAAAACTATGCAAACACAGAGAGGTCTAAACATGAAGTGTAACAAAAGACCAAACTGAGGGAGAAAGAAGTGCATTCAGTACCTGGGAGTGTAACCGTCCTCATGTTTGCTTCACACTCCTGCATAGTCCTCTGTGTGCTGACGCTTCAGGATTATAGTTCAGAACAATTTCTCGTCTTGTACACTAATTTCATTGCTCAGTGCTCACCCTAGATACACAGAAGTTTGAGATCTGTAAGAGCTACTGAAATGGCAAGAGCAGAACTTGGTACAGAGAAAGATTACTTTACTGGAATGGGACGCTGCATATGGAAGGCAACAAAAACACATAAAAAACATGGAAGAAAGAATAGCCGAATTGTCATCGTGCTTTATTTTGGTTGGCCAAATATTCAGAACAGTCGCAGTTGGGATAGACAAAATTAAACTCGGCCTGCGCCTCATCATGTTACTTCAAAAGACTCAGCTGAGCTAGCAACAAAAATTGAGCAATCAGAACAGACCTTTGGTAAATATTTTTTTGTAACTCCAAAATGCATTTTAAAGTTCCAAAATTATTTTGATGAACAACAAAAGGATTTGGTAGCTCAGTTGTGCTATACACAATACAGAGGTTCATGAAAATAAAGGATACCTAGAGAACTTTTTCCTTTAACCTCTAGGGATCATTTTACTTTCACCACTGCTCGTGCCATACCACATACACCCACTACTCATAACAAAATTTGGTGGCTCAGATACATATACACGCACTATCACTGCATTTGAAAAGTTTCAAAGAGAAGATGCATAGTGCAATTGCAATTTGTGAACATGTATCAAACACAGGATGGTTTTCAAACCGCACAGCACTATGCTATTTTTAATTATATCAGATCCAGAATTTCTAGAATTCACTGCCTTGATTATGGCATGACCAATGCAAGGCTCCATAGGAAATGAAACTCTTGTGACTATGGCTGTACCAGTTCAGACAAACTGCAGGACATAGAAGATGAAATTAATGTTATCCGATAGTGATGCACAATGGTGCAGGGAAAATTAATTTAATGGAAAAGTATGGATATCTCTCTATTACTACTCTCAGCTTCATAATCATGTATTAGTTTTAGATAAGCTACTTTCAGGAGCAAAAACATGTGTACCGACTCCAATGGATCGTTAGTCATTGGTTGCTTGCTGCAAGCAAAATTTTGTTCTCCATGATGAATATACAATTTTGATTAAGCAAATGTATTAACATGTGTCCTGTTTCGGCATATCTGCAAAACAATCAGAAAGCTAAAGATCCTAGTATAAGCCATTTCCTATCTAAATTTGTACAAGTAATACCTGGTGTGTTTTTATTTTGTGCAAAACAGTTGGCTGCTGCATCAGCCATCAGGCGTAACAAAATCAAGCATGACTACAGAGGATGTAGCTGCCCTACATCCCTAAAATCACTGGAAAAACATCGCAAATTGCACAGGAATGCGGGATCTAGGCTAATGTTCACATGGACAGATCCGGAGGTGGATTGAGCAGCTAAAATACACGGGGGGAGGGAGAGACATAAAAAGGGCATGCAGTTCACCTGGGTCGCTCCACGGCTGGGGCGTTGAGCTCCGTCAGGCGGTAGAACGCTGAGACATCGAGCTCCGCCGGCCTCACCAAGCCTCCCCAACGTGTGGCCGAACAACTAAGAGGCCACAGGCGGGGTCCGTGCTGGCGCGGAGGAGGCGACGAGCTGGGAGGGTGGCGGCTGGGAGATGAGAGGGGCCCAGCGCGGGCGGCTGCGGGACCGGCGGCGAGGTCCGCTCGATCTGCGCAATCTCGTGCGGCGGCGCGGCGGGGAGGAGAGCGGGGGATGGGGCAACGTGGCGCGGCGTGGAGGAGAGCGGGGTGCGGGGCGACGGGGCCCGGCGGGGAGGAGAGGGTCTAGGGTTTGGGCCCTTCCAGATGCGGTGGACTGCAAATTAATTTTGAGAAATTGAGGGACCTTTTTGCAAAACTGCCAGAACGTGGTGCGTGGGTGCTCTCGCGTCGCGCGGAGTCGGAGGCTCCGCTGAGCGCCACGTCGGCCGTGAAGTGCGGGGAGGGCAGGAAAGGCCAGTAGCTTTTAAGAAACCCGATGGATTCCCGCCGTCGGCACAGGCGGCCTCAGGTTTCAGGTTTGGGTGGTAGGGGGACCACGGCGACGGGTCTGCGCGCGCACCTTGCGCCACCTCCGGTAGAAAAAGGAAAAAGCCGGCCGCCGGGAGCTCTCAAAACTCAAAAGTGCTGACCGGGAGATGTTGGGCAGTCTCGTTCCGAAACCCGAAAGCAGATTCAGCGGATATCATATGATATGGGCACGCAGCATGCTAGTGAGAACACGGTCGTTGCACAAGTTGGCAAATTGCATGGTTATCAATATCATCGTCGAGATCCCATTTGCAACGCAATAGTTCTTTAAAAGTACAGCTGAGATTTCAATTATCACTATTGCTTGCCATTAGTATATGTACATTTCCTAAGCAAAGTTCTTTTTTTTTTCACTTCAAAATTTGCACTTTTGATCTTCTATGAGTATTGATAATAGAAAATAGCTCTACGCATTTCTTGTGGCCAAATATGTCCACTCAAATTTAAGTTACAAATTCAACACTGTAGCTTGTATTTATTGTAGGAATAAACAACGCTGCCCTTTTAGTAATAAATGACGTGCACTTCTATGCATCTCCTCAATTACCCATTTGTTATTTACTTTGCGCTTATCCGACCCTATCCCTATCTGAAGAAACTTTTCAGAGGAAATGGATACCCAGGAAATTTTGAATTCGTTTGAATTTTCTCGGATCCAAACGACCCCAGATTTTCTATTCAGGCCCACGTGTCAGCGAAGTGTTCTTTCTCGTTCAAGTCGGCAGTCGGCGATCCGAATCAGCGGCACAGTAACCTCGAAGGCAACGGCGGAATGGGGACGGCCGAGCGGCGGCTGCGCCCGACCGAGACCGGGGCCTATTTTAATCCTGCCAATATTATGCTGTTTCCTCCGGTTGCCTATAAACGCCCACGCCCCTTCCCCTACCTTTCCGTCCACCACCATCACCTCGCCGACCTGACCTGATCTAGGGTTTAGCGGCGGAGGGTTACCTCGCGGCGACGCGAGGCGCGGATCCATCCAGGTGAGCCCCGCTGACTCCGCTCCTACCTCCGATCCGTTCAATTCCACATGTACGTTAGCGTTATTGGTGACGCCGGCCGAGTCTCTCGTCCCCGTTGCGGATTTCGTGCTCTCTGTGTATCTCCGGAGCCTGGAACGGAATCCGTAGCTCAGTAGCTGCATGCTCGCTTGATGCCATCCGGCGGGGTGGATCGGGGTTATAGCTTTTGGTGCTCGTAGGTGGGGACTGGGTAGATGTGATTTTGTTTCGAGGATCATTTTGTTTCAGCCGTGGCTGTGGCAAACTTTCTGAATGTTGGTGTCCCTTTCAATCGGGAGGTGTCACATTTCACTGTGTTTAGGTTGCAGATTTGGATCCTTGAGAACTGCTGTTTGATTTTACTGATGCAAAATAATTATGCAGCATTCTAGCATTATGTTTGTGTTTTCAAGTGTTAGCCCATGAAGACGGTAGAATTTGTGTTTAGATAGGAACATGTGAGACTATAACGGTAGATCTTATTCACACGGTCTTCATATCAAAATATCGGCTGAAGGAACTCTTTCAGACTTGATAATGTACTTGCTTCATTTACATTAATTATTATGCCTTTAGGCATTACATTAATTATTATGCCTTTAGGCATTTTTCCAAGTAGAAGATTGCGGTTTTGATGAAAATTTCTTAAGTACATGGAATATAAAAGGCAAACATATTACTCTCATACTCTGGAACTTAGGAATATTGGTAGTCTGCACTGCAGTGATAAACTATATACATCATTCATTTGTTACTCCTAACAGGTTAAAAACAACTGACCACTTTGTTTTTAAACTACGCATTGTAATAAGCTGCATACATTTACACTCAGTAAGTGTTACAAAGTTAAACAAGGTGTGGCTTATGGTTTTTTGATTAATTTTTTCGAGATATCTATCTGAAGAAATAATCTTCTTTATCATCACCTAAATTGTACATGATGCATTACATTTTGTTGTCAGAATATATTAGCAAACACTAATAGCATTAAAGAATAGTAGATATTTTTTATGGGCACACAATTGCTGACTACAATCAAGCTTCATGGTAGTGGAGTAGTGGACATTGATCCACAAGTTCAAGCTCTGGGATACTGGATAACAGATGCTGTACCAGATGGTTATTCTTATATTATGTTAAAAGAGATAACTAAGGTTAAGAGTGTATGTTTGAAGTAATATCATAGAAGTAAGCACATCACTAGATCATAATGTAATCTTTGATGTTCAAATATAAAATGCATTATATATATTACTACAGAGATTGCACATTCATTTGTTCTTGCTATTACCTAAATAGTCTCCATGCCACGTAAATATTGTCTGTGCACCAGATCATGTGAAACATGAGATGGATTGATGCCAGTCTGTTTTAGGCCTCTTGGTTGCTACCTTTGTGGCCACAAATTTTTTTTTTTTTGGGGGGGGGGGGGGGGGGGCATGGTTTATCCTGTACTGCTGTTAGTCCAAACGTCGATCGTGCTGCCCCTTTCTGCATGGTGCTGCAAATGCTACTAAAGTCCACTGCATGCTTCTTACCCTTGACATGCTGGATGCACATTGCCTTGTGGTGCTTCTCCTTTCTGCATATTGCTTCCAGTGCTACCAAATTCCACTGCATGGTCACCCATGCCATGCTGGATGCACGTACCACCTGCCTTTTGGGTTTCTTATTTCGTTGTCTGACAGCAGATGCTAAAAATGAGTTGTGGTAGGCTATTGTACCTGGTTGATTGAAACATGCTTTAGCCTACACGCATCGTGATGTAGAACAATAGATGTTAATATGGCTCTACGATCATATATGTTCTTATTTTCTAAATATAGCAAGGGTCCTCTAATTCAGAATAAAAAGACATTATAAGTACCTGATACCTTCTATGAGTTGATTGAACTAACCTTGGATTATTTTGATTAGATATGCATTTGGGAGGCAGCAAGCTCGAGGCGGCAACTGCATAACTTGCTAGAATTTGTAAGTGTTGTTTCCACAATATGAAAAATAATATCTATCTTTTTGTTGTTCCAGCAATGATTGATACTGCCTGTATCCATTTTATTTTTTGCTCACCATCACTGTGTACTGCGTGGTTCTTTCTATGATGTGATAACTATAGAATACTAGGCTTGGTTTTTGACAAGTAACTAATGTTTTTATAAGACTAGCGGGTGTAATTACAATGTGTTCTGTTCGTTTTCTGGTGATTGGTAGGTGAAAACTATAGTGAGATTTTTTGTGGATCTGTGGCAGACGCTGACAGTGCAGCCTGTGTGCTTGGGTTCCACCCTAAGCACGCCTCGTGTTGAGAGTAGGCAACAGCTCTATATCAACACTCGGTTTTGAGACCTTGCACATTTGGATGTATCTGTTTTATTAACTTTAGTAATATATAGTGCAGTGGATGTTGGTATGTTCCAGTTTGAAGCTTAAAATCAACATTGTACCAAAATCCTTCATACTATTGTTTATACTCCTTTTTATTTCTCTTATTCTAGTGTTAAGTCCTGATTGGTATACGATCATCATTTTACTTAGCTTGTTAATACTTAATACTGTCGAACCATCTTTGCTGCACTATCTTTTAAAATTACATTTTAGAAGAGTTGTAATTTTGAGAACAATAGTATGCACAACAAGCTCAACATGCCTGAATGAATTCCAAGCAACTAATATGAAAAGATAAAGAACAATCAACATTCTTGTTCCTGCAGAATTATTGCATCTTGTAGCTTCAAGTTTAGCTGTTAGGTCTTGTAATTCAACCAAAGATATTGGTTGCTAGTCTCAGTTTTGGTCATCCTCACTGCAGTTGAAGATTTGAAGTCTGATGCACTTAAGCATTGGTTTAGTGTCAAATTATCCTGAAAGTTGGACAAAAACTCATCCTGTACTCGGTGTTTCTGACTTGTCCCTTTGCACACTCTGTGGCTGACTTAGTTCAAGATTAACACGGACATCTTCATTCTCTGTATCCATACTGTGTCTAACGGTACTACTTGCTGGATGATCATTTACTCCATGTCCGTACACCTGAAAAATGATAATATTTTGTGATTTACATACACTGGACGTAATTTTTAATTTTAGTACCCCCAAATCTAATATTTTAATAATAACCCCTCCTGAACTAAATTTCCAAGAACTAGCCCTTTTTGTCTCGCGGAGAACTTTGGTGTGACTCACCACTTGGCCACGGCACAGTTAGTGGCGCGACATCAAAGTGCCGCTTGAGCCCTTTACAGTTTACACATGGCAGTGGCATGTGCCAAATAGCCTGCCATGACCACACCTTGTACATGGCTACATCTGCGCCCCTCCCTCCCTTGTTCCTCTTACGTTCCTTTTTGTACCATGCCAAGCCCAAGCTCCCTCCCGTAACGCTGCCCCCTCTAGATCCGCTTTGTTATCCACCCAATTCAAAGGGGAAACACAGAGAAATTGCTTCAGGAAGGTAACTCCTCCATTCTATCCAATTTATTTTTGTTGAACCCGTCATTTTAATATCAAATTGGCACAAATTCCACCACATAACCTTCACATGCTACTAAAACAACAGAATCGACAAAAAACCAATTGGATAGATCAACCCCCCCCCCCCCCCCCCCCCCTCCCCCCTCCCTTTCAAATTAAGGGGTGGGTGAGAGGGAGCACCACCATTGTTGGAGATTGTCTCAGGGTGATGAGGGACCGGGGGGTGGGGGGGGGGGGGGGGGTATAAAGGCTCTTTGCCAAAGTATGTGGCATGACTCCACCTGGCCCATGTTAGTGCCATGTGTAAAGTGGTAGCGCTTCGACATGGAGTCTCAGTCATGTCGTCTACTATGTGGTGAGTCACTGCAAAGTTCTCAGCGTGATGATAGGGCTAGTTCTTGGGAATTTAGTTTTGAAGGGGTTATATTAAAACAATAGATTTTTTTGGGTTGGAATGAAAAAGGCACTGGATGCATGGAACAAAAAGCAAAAGATGAACACTAACTGCATCTCTATTCTGCTAACTGTTCCAGATGGAATTACCTTTCTCCGTAATTCAATGTTCTCTTGATGAACAAGGTTGGCTTTGTTGTATAGTTCTATGTTCTCCCGGTGCATGAGGCTTCCCTATAATTCAAATGAGAAGTTTGTGGAGCAAAGTGAGACCTTAGAATAGATCAGAAATTTTGAATAAGTTGCGTGAACAAACCTTCCTGTTTAATTCTTGAATCTGATCAATCATAAGTTGGTCCTGTAAAGTGAAAGTTAGTCAAAAGTAGCAATTGATATGTATGCTATGAAAGAACCATGTGATGGAGTCTAAAGAAATTGTAATGTAACCTTCTTCATACGAATATTTCTTAGGCTCAACTCCAGCTTATTCTCTAAATTCTGCAAATCTTTTACATCAAGGCCAGAAAGCTGCTGGCCCAACAACTGCCTGCAGTGACACATTTGTATGGAAGATTCATGTATGCCTTCTTTTATCTTTCTTCTGAAAATGCACATTGTTTACAACCGTATTTTCACGTTTAATGAGAAAACATTAAAAGTGCCATTCTCAAACTGTCTTTCTACTTTTATTCACTACCACTACCAAGTGCACAGGTGAATTGGCCAATATATGAAATAAATTTCCTTATGGGGGGAGTAATGACTAATGGAGCAGATTGTTGCTTATCAGTATTGGATTGGGAGGTTTTTGAGCCATAAACTGAGGTCAAACTTTGCTTTAATGACGTCAACTTCCTTGACATATCATTAATAGAGGGATACCTAAAACATTGAACTAATTGCATCTTGCAATTCTTCATCATGTGCTGAGAATTTGTTCTGGCTGATCCTATTTTTTTTTAGTCCTTGTTTCCATTGATTCTATTTCTGAGCATGAAATCAAATTATGGTATCTCTTTCTGGTGGTGTTTGCTTTCTCAGTACCAATTACAGTGTCTATAATGATCTGTTCACATACTAGGGGAAAAACTGAGTTGCAATGGTCACATTCTTTTACTCATAGTTATTTGAAATATTTATTGTAGGTTGGTTGAGGGTCATACCGATGATGCTCTTGCAAGTTGTGCAGTTGCTGCCTCAAGCTTACTGCCTCCCGTTGCCAGAACTAGTAAGATAAAAAATTTTCAATAACAGACGAGTGTGATTTGCAGCCATATGTTCTGTACTTTAGCATATAGAAATACAGCAGCAAACAAAAAGAGCAAAGCCTTTTGCTTCCAAGGAAGTTAGTTTTGTAGAGATGAAACCAACAAGAGCCAGCAATGAGGATATATAAATAAAAAGGAAATAAAAATGCAACATGCAATCAGCTACTACAATGACATGTAGGCACAATATCATTTCTGTGAGCAACCTAGCTCATCTAATATCAGATCTTTCGCTTTGGCAAATTTTGATATCTTTGGTTTGAGAATTATTTATTGTTCAAGAGCAATTATCTCCTGCACGTTTGAGGAAAAATGATTCAAGAGCAATTATTTGGATATTGTGTAACTGCTTGTGCAGCAACACAAACAAAATTATTTGAGATTGCTAGCTGTACGGATTTTATCTCCCTTTTACTTAACCAAAATATTTTGCTTGGAACACAACTTGATCAGGACATTCATTGCACCTTTAAATATGTTGCATTTACCATTTCTTTTAACCTTGGTTCACTTTGATGTTGTCCTGTCATACATAAGCACCAGAAAACGTTACCATTTATCATTTAACATGAACTTGAATGGTAAGAGTGTATCCTGAAATGTTATCTGTAACATAGAAACTATGGCAACTTTACCGTGATAGCACTGGATGCTCACATTATAGTTGAGACAGTAGGCCTAAAAGGCTAAAATGCATTGGCTCAGGGAGCCAAGATGCCACTAAATATTTTATTGGTTTTTACACCATTTTGTACTATTTTGGAAACAAATGGAGAAAAGTTGTGTAGCTTGGTGCTTGTGGGTTATCGTACCTGGCTGGTTTAGAACCACTTTCATCGTTGCTGAGATGATCAGGAACTGGTCCCCGAAACAAGTTCCAAAGGATGAAAGGTAACTGGCACACGAAATGTTTCTCAGTTTTGTAGTTTGTAATACTACAAAACTGAGAATACAGCCAGGTACATTTCGTGTACATCATGCTAACTGGTACACGAAATATATTGTGTCAATTGTGTTTATGGATATGGTAGGTGATACTTCATAGCAGCTACTTCACTGTACTCCGTTTGAGTCATTTATAGTTAGCATGGTGTTCATGGTTTTTAGATCAGATCCGAAAATACAGGACATGTCAAATTTCAAGTGCTTGTAGGCTTGTAGCTTGGTCAGTTGGTCTACGCTTACACTATGGCACTGAAATAAGTTGCTCTACAGGCCTACATGGTTGCAATTTACACACGATAAATATGGTATCTAAATCACAATAATGTTGATCACAATTATTTTTACTTCTATGATTCAGCTATCCAGGTCTTGTGCCGTTTTATGTCTTTCTTATCCTTGTTTCTTTTGGGTTTCATCTCTAGCCTACCCTAACTTGCTTGGGACAAAAGGCTATGTTGTTGCTGTTGTTGTGATTCAGCTATCCATGCTACAAAAATGCACAGTGATATTGAATATTAAAATTGTTAACTTACTAATCACCCAGCTTTTAATTCCAAGTGCAGTTTTGTGGCTTACCCATGTGCCCTTGCAGATTTGACCCAAGTAGGACATTGTGTAAAAAAACTAAAAAATAATCGAGAATCTTTTATTGATGTTATCAGTCAGTTGATATGAAAACTTTTGTTGGAGAGCTCTTCTATTGGGGTCATGTCGCTAGTTTTTTTTTTCTTTGGAGTTTTGTTACTTGACTTCGAGTCAGGAATAAAAGGCTTTCCAGAGTTAAGTAGTAGTCAGCAATGTCTGATTGTCAAGCTATGTTTGAAACCATATTCTGCGCGGATGCATTTTTTTTTCTTGTTGGTGTTTATTTGTAGAGAAATCAGCAAGTTTCCTCTAGTGTACTGTTCAACATGACTACTTATTAGATTATTTCAGAATTTCACAAATAGGATCTCCTATGTCTTCATATGGCAGTTTGACATTATATTAAGATTATTTATCAAACTTATAATTTATACCTTTCAGATTAGTGATATACATCTTTATTTTTCATAAGCCAAATATCAAATTCAAGCTTTATAACAAGCATCCAGAGATTATTTGTTTTCAGCAATCTTTAATCTGTCCATGTTGAACAAGCATCCAATTTTACCACTACCTTTCTGTTTTTCTCCCAAGACTTAGCATTTGTTGCCACCATGTCGATAGCGCAGGTAAGTTGTGACTGTAAGCCTATATTGAGGCTAGATCACCAGAACATATTTTTGATAAGGCAACATTCTGTTAAGAATTTTCAAGACTGCTGTCACTGCATTATCTGTGAAGTTTCCTAGTGCCGGGACCATTAATAAAAACACTTTGGGACAAACTTTTCCTGAAGGTAGACACTCAGGCACTGGGTGGTGTCAGTTGAGGTTGTCTTTGGTTAGCATAGCTCTCTCTAACTGTCTATCAGCTCATAATTGTACCAGAATATATCCTGATTGGAATGATATTTAGAATTTGTACATGGTTTGTGTTTCAGACTCAGTTTGGTCCAGTTAACATGTAACAGTTACCAGCAGAAAATACATGCAAATTAATTCTCCAAGTAAAGGCACTCAAAATTCTGGGCCTGAATGTTATTACCATCCATGCTCCAGTCTGTTGCAGCCATCGTTAGAACTTTATTGCACTGTAACATTGAAATATATACTTCGGCTTTTGATTTCTTCCTTTGCTTCCTTGACGTTAGATTTTGGGAGCTGTATAGTACAGCGCTTATTCCACTACAATAGGAAAAAGGTGTGGGTTTGGTTTAACTTAGGTCAATATTATCACTGACATCAAAACAAATTTAACAGCCTAAAACCATGCCCTTCCTTAAAGTTTCAGTGCAATATTGCTTGGCACTTTTTTTTTCAGCTGTGCATGGGATGCCTTGAGCAGCGTAAGCAAGTTGGTGGTGTACAGGTGTGCAGGAAAATCTTGCTACAGTTACACTGTGTCAAGATGGTGTTGGTTTTATTTTAACACAGCTTGTTGTGGACTTGTGGCGCTGACTTCCGATGCATGTAAGTTTACGATTGAGTCCATCCAGATATGAAAGTCTTATTTCGGGTTGCGTGTGTTTAACATCTTTCAAATTTCACCAAGTTTTTTGAATATTTCATTTCAACTAGACTTCCAAAATGGAACTTCTAGATTTCACAATCTTTCAAATTTCACCAATTTTTTTGAATATTTCATTTCAACTAGACTTCCAAAATGGAACTTCTAGATTTCTTATCAATAGTTTTAAACTGAGTAAATTTTACCGGTGGTCTTTAAGCTTGTTCTGGTTCCGGTACTTTAATGGTTTCTTAAACTTCACCTGAGCTATCATTCAGGTCCCTAAACTTATCGTGACTTCTCATCCTAGTACCAGTACTCTCGAAATGCATATAATGGTCCCAAAACTTGTCCTGGGTTGTCAACTTGGTCCTTGAACCTGTCCCATCAACCATTTAGTCCATTTACTTTAAAAATGTGCTCCTTTACTTAATAAAAAAAGTGTTTGTAAATTATTTCAAATTTTTAGGATTTGAAACCAAGTTGAGCCCTACTAAAAATTATCCAAAGTTCATGAAGATTTAAAACTAAGTTCATATCCCATTGAAAATTGATTAAAAAAACGAGGATTTGAAACCAAGTTCAAATCACACTCAAATTTTTAGTGGTTGAGAGCTCGAAACAAGTTTAATGAGAGCTTGGGACAATTTTATGGACCTGAATGAACAAAGTTGAGGGACCGTTATGTGCGTTTTGAGAGTAGTGGGATTGGGATGAGAGCTTGGGAAAGTTTAGGGATCTGAATGTGCATTTTGAGAGTATCAGGACTGGGATGAGAACTTGTGGCAAGGACTGCCGGTTAAATTTACTCTTTTAAACTATTATTATACCCTTTCTATATTTTTCATATGATCGATACTGGTAAAAAATAAATAGTTTATTGGTAACCATGTTGGTTGCAACGCAACACTTTTGTGGTTTGGTGGTGCAGTTTGTGTTATGGACTCACGGTGACTATCGTGTATGAGTTTCAGGTTCTAATCACACTGGTTACATTGGATGAGTGTATTTGCACCGATGCATGCAGGCAAATAACTTTTTTTTTTTTTTTTTTTTTTTTTTTTTTTTTTTTTTGTTATATGTGCATTATGCTAAGATACGCTCACAGCTCATGTGACAAACTGTGCAGCACATCTAAATCTCAACTATGTTGAAGCTCCGTGAAATGCCATGCCACGATTTTTGTCATTTGTTAGTTTCACGACTCTAATGCCACATTTCCTTTTTTGACAAATTAGAGTGACGCACAAACCTTTTCTTATCTGAAGGCAATTTACTGCAAATTTACTTTTAATTCGTACAGCAGGCTTTTTATTTATTGATGGGCATTATGGCGATATCTCGCGATGCCTTCTAAGGTACTCTGCTTCAGTATTTTTGGTCTTCTAAGGCCTGTCCCAGTGCAAGTTTTACAGAGATTTCATGTACATTAAATAGGATGTCATGCCAGCATATGGAGTTAAAGAGGAAAGAAATGAAATGAGTTTCATCTAGATGAACCTTGTATGCACATATTCCAACTACTTTGTGACCTGCATGTATTGTCTACAAAACATCATCATGAAACAATGCAGTGTGAATGGCTATTTCATTCATCAGTTATACATATGATCCTGTTCGTTTCGTTGGGCTGGGCTCTGGCTGGTTCAATAGTATTATGTGATAAAAATAATCCATTGGACTGGGATGATAATCTCGAACAAACAGGATGATGGCTGCTTATGTGGGATTCTTGAAAACACAAAATGAAATCTCAGCCTAAATATATGTGAAGAGATTCTTGGTACCCTATGTGCGGCATGTGGATCCAGCCCTCAAATCACATATTCAGCCTTTGGGCCTGCAATGGAGTTTGTATTCCATCCCTGGGTTCCCAAATGGGCAGCAGACCACATATTCAAGCCTTTGGGCCTGCAATGGGCATAACGGCACTAGGCTCACGCCTCGCGGAGGAGCTAAGACATAACAATGCTGAATTTGGTCATTGTAATGCTCAGAGCAAGTTTTATGAAGCAGGTGCAGAAACGCCATGTCATACAGCTGCATGGTGAAAATGAAACGTAGTGATGGGTCCCGCGACATCATTTATTACTTGCTGCACCAGTTGAGCCAATGAGAATCGTGAGGCACCCATAGCCCGCTCCCAGCGAGCGTATGGCCAGACGCCTACCCGGTTCTCTCTCCTCTTTTCTCCCTCCGCCAGCTATACGTTTTTTCTGATGTGTACAACTCTCAGCCTGTCTAGTTAGCATTATAATACTTGCTCTCAGTGGGCAACAGAAAAAGTTTTGGCCCCAAGGATTTTAAGTTGCCTTGCAATTTATTTGTACCTTTCACTCTTTGGATTTTCAGAATGCCAGTTCGAAAATCTTAGCATTCAAGCGATTACCATTTTGTTCTTGTGCGTGGATTTATGCTACAATTTCTAGAGGAAATTAGGATAAACTGTCGCAAAGAAATAAGAAAGAAACGAACTGACCAAGTAACTCTTGTGCTTCGATGCATGAAAGATTCATCACTGCTTGATGGAAAACCTCTATGCAACTTTGTACATATGAAGAATATGAATTGCATGCATGGCGTACCTTGGCCTCAGCACTAGCGCTCCTAGTCTGATGGTGGTCCTCCTTTGCCTCGCTGTATCTTTCAATCACGGATTTCATGCTGGTTGACAGAAAAAATCGTTACATTTAATCACAAAAATAACCTTTTTTAAGGGTGGCAAAAGCTTTGCTGCCAATTAGGAAAAAAAGAACATGCGCTGGCTCAATTTCATTTTTGAGTGGAAACCAGAGATTCAAAACCCACAGTACTAGGGACATAGTCCACATCATCCCAGTGTTTGTGCATGCAACAGAAAACATAGGATCGCGGAAACACACTGGCCTTTTTGGATTGCAGCCTTTTTTTTTTTTGCGGAGACACTGGCCTTTTTGGATTGCAGCTCATGGTTTGTTTTTGGATTGCAGCTCAAGTTTGTCAAGCCTAATTAAGCTTGATCATTGAAAGCATTGTTTGGTTGCTGCAACAACTCAACCTTCCTCACTTCTCAGCCTATAGACCTACTTGTCATAGGTTTAACCTTCTTGCCTAACTTTTGCTTAAGATTGGTGGTAATATCTAGAAAATATTTTAAAAAAACAGTGGCAAAAATGTCTTAGTACTAAATATCGTGGCAAAACTAGTGGCAAAAAACCATGCCTGCAGGCCCTATTTAATATTTATAATCATGTAAAGAGATCAAATGGTATTGCACATAAGTTCACAAAACTTGGTAGGCCTTTGGAACACGAGAGTGTTTTTCCCTATGCTCTACAACATGACTTGTGCGATTCATGTAAATTCTTGCTTTCCAAATGTGACCTAAGATATTGAGCCACCCTGCTATTTAGATGGACCTATCTTTGCTTCAGTAAATTGATGGTAAAAAAAAGAAGAAATAATTGGAACTATCATGGAAATTTTCCTCCTTGACATACAAACAGCCAATTATAAAAAATGTGTTCTTATATTTATTTTCTAGCTTTCGTTAGGTTTTCAAAGCTAAAAGAAAAATTGAGCTAATAAACACCTGACATATCATGGCATATCCTTGTGACAAACAGTTGATTAGCAAAGCATAATCTGAAAGCTTATACCAGTCTGAAACTAGTACTCCTAGATGGTTATGCATTTAATTTGCTGAATCATCACCATGTGGTAACATCATCCCCCAAGACTCTATCAGGGCAGTTATCTTCTCCGCTTTTGTGAGATTGAGGGAGAACGGCATGCCTAAATTGTTTGTAAGAAAATCTTGAATTCAAAATACGAGAAAGTCGCTCCGGGTTAAGTCATGAAAAAAAGACAATAATAACAAAAAAGTGTATACTTCGCAACAATATCTTGCCAGTCTCCCAACCTACAACACAACCATTGTGCTAGTGATGTACATTAGCAAAATTTTCGTTCCATGACGGTTATCACAGGTTCATCACAGAAATTGAGCCCAAATTGGAGCCCATATGGGCCATATGCAAATCCGTGACGATATCTAAAAACATCATAAAAATTCGTCAAAATTCGTCACAGATTAAATAGTTTCTTGTAGTGATGGTTAAATAAACCTTTTTCCACAAAATGCGCGAGGAAAAAAAAATATAACCATGATATCTTAGTTCCTAGGAAACAAATGTATTTAGATATGTGTTGCCACAAGCCCACATCTACTGTTCCCATCTAACGGTTGCTTAACCTGATGCAAAAAGGTCAGCCAGTCCTAACTGTGGTGTAGAGAGTAATGGAGGCTAGAGCCTACAGTGCATTCAAACACCTTCCCTTATGCAAACTGTTCTGTATGTACATGAGGAGAAGGATGCCAAATGTTATTCCCAGTTATTTTAGATAATAGTGTCCATCTCCGCCCTTTGTATCAACTAGGGGCGTTCAACCATCTTCTCATATTTCAGAATGTGTAGACCTACGCACCGGGACTGAGTTCGTCACACAAAATATGCTTACTTAGCTATGTACTCCATCCATTACAAAATGTAGGACATTTTGACTTTTATAGATTCATAGCTCTTGATATGCATCTAAACATATGCTATATCTAAGTGCTTATCAAAATCTATGCATATAAAAAAGCCAAAACAAACAGAGGGAGTATTAGACAAACAATGTTAGTTTATGTGGCTTGAGATTGAGGTGATCAAAAATGAAAAATAGTCATCTACCAGAGGGCACACACCTTTTTGTTAATTCTACCAAGGTAAGTGGTGAATCAAAAGGATATGTGTACGTGTAACCTATATAAGCTTATGCGTTTTATTATAAAATTAAGACGGTAAAACTATGTCCCACAACAAAAATGTGTACTTGGTTTTGTTTTTGCTTATCCTATTTTTGGTAATTAGATGTACCTATCTTTGCTTCAGTAAATTGATGGTAAAAAAAGAAGAAATAATTGGAACTATCATGGAAATTTTCCTCCTTGACATACAAACAGCCAATTATAAAAAAATGTGTTCTTATATTTATTTTCTAGCTTTCGTTAGGTTTTCAAAGCTAAAAGAAAAATTGAGCTAATAAACACCTGACATATCATGGCATATCCTTGTGACAAACAGTTGATTAGCAAAGCATAATTGGAACCACCCTGCTATAGTTAGTACCAAGCGTGCTTCGGTAGAAACATACTTTCTCTTGGTTAATTAAACTAAGGTATACACCCTTTTTCTTCAAATTTAAGCACTTCGCTCCACCTGTATCTGTAGGAGTTCATGTGTACTTGGTTTTGTTTTTGCTTATCCTATTTTTGGTAATCTTGTGCCATCACGATATGTACATGAATGTATGGGCCACAACAATTACTGTGCACCTTTGAAATATGATCAATATGTATGGCACCTAATTAAACTAACAGGTTCCAAAAGATTTGACTATCAAATTCTATACCAGAACTAATAAAATGCTATAAAAGAAATAACAAAATGATTTTATATATCGTGCCAATGGCACTTATTATTTTTCATAATGCACAGCCATTACCCAAAAGCACGAATAATTTTAACTCAATGCTATCATAGGGGTGATAGCTGATGAAGAAATTCTCAAGAATAGATCAAGCTTGTCCTGATATTTTCTTCATATTGAGTTGCTAGCTAGCACGCACTTACGTTTTGGGAGGGCTTATTCGGCTTCAGCTTCACCTATTTTGCAAAAATCGAGATAATATAGCGTGAAGCCATTTTGTAAGCCGGGGATAAAATGAACTAGGAGTAGTTGGGTGAAATCTTTTTTTTTTCCTTGCCGACTTTGGCTTCACTGGTGAAGTTGTTTGGGAGGGCTGACGGGACCCTCAGCGTCTCAAAAGTGATTTGCATTTGGGGAGTGGGGACACAACTCAAGTCATATATCTTGGATGCAATCATTCAGTCACTTTTGGTTCAGGCACCTAATCAACATGTAAAAGTAGAGTACGTTCAAACTGATCATCGATCGTATTCTGTGTTAAGATTAACATGATCATATAATTCCTTAGCTTTTCATGTTAATTTTGATGCCCAAAAGATAAATTAGTTGCATAATTGCAACTACTCAAGGCGTCACAGAGCTTTATATACAATAGAAAGGGACATTACATGGTCAAAACTATACTGCAACCCCACTCACAATGCTTCTACCATCATATCAGATTTAAGTTTACAGTAGCGTTCAAATAAAAGTTTACCAGACCTTGAAAGATAGGAGCAACGAATAAAACAGTGCATACACACATATTTCTACTACCATTTTTACTTTCCAAGAGGTATATATACTAGTAAATTAACATGTCCCCAACCAAGTTGGTACTTGGTACGAGGTATCTGAATTCTGTGCTCTCTCTCTCTCTCTCTCTCTCTCTCTCTCTCTCTCTCGCCCTCCCTCCTAACTTAACTAAAAAATCAAACAATAATTAGTGATATGATATATGTTTCATCTGTAGTATAGTTAGCAGATCTAGGCATCTAGCAAAAGTCAGCAAGGCAGCAAGCTGGAGAAGCGATCAGACCTGGTGCTTGCGAAGTCATACAGGCGACCAGTGCTGGAGAAGACGATGAGGCCGACCTCGGCATCGCAAAGGATGGCAAGCTCCTTGGCCTTCTTGAGAAGCCCACTCCGGCGCTTCGAGAACGTCACCTGCCGGCTCGTCGCGTTGTCGATCCTCTTGATCTCTATCTTCCCTCTCCCCATCTCCTTCCCCCCACCACAGATCTAGAGAGAGAAAGAGATGAGACCTGGCTATTGGCTATACCTTGCTGAAACTTCTTTCAAAGGTGGTGCTACTACGTCTCCCTCTTTCTCTGTCTAATTGGAGAAGCTTATCTGATCTCTCTCTCTCTCTCTCTCTCTCTCTCTCTCTCTCTCTCTCTCCTCTGATCCTCCTTGCAGGAAGCTATCCAATCCCCTTTTGAGAATGGTTGGGGTGGCCTTGAGATGCCCTGTGGTTCCCCAAGAAAGTATTCTAGGACGAGCTGGAAACACGCATATATAGAAGTACACAAGACGTTTGGAAAGGTGTTTTCTTCCTCGTTTTGCTTTCGTATAGCTACCTCATCCTAATTGTTGATTAGTACAGCCTCACTAAAAATAAACAAACCTGCAGGGCTTGCCACTTCTGTCGTATTAGCGCCTGACGCGTGCGCGTGGGTGTCGATGCCCATCACGCTGCAGATTTGTTAATCCAGCTCTCGCTCTCAGCGCTCCATCAGCTAAATGCATGCAGCTTCTTCTTTCGCTGCTCCATCAGATTGTTGTTTTTTTGCGGCAGAGCGTTTTAAAGGTGTGTCCGCACTTCTTGATATGAGGGTCTATCTGTAACTGAAAGAACGGCATCCATGCATGATGATTCGGGAAGAGTGTATGTCGTTGATAGCCAAAATTTTATGGTTTATAAGTGAGATTGAATAACCAATGAAACAGCTTAATTAGGTGGCCAAAATCTTAGGCTTGAGCTGTACTAGAGTTTGAGTTGGACTTTGTAACCTAGTGGCTCGATCATACATATGTTGGTGATAATCCCTGAATATAAGGCAAGAGATCGAGACGAGCATCCATGCATAGTCATGTTTGGAGAGATGCAGGCTTCACTTGTAGTGTTAATTCTCACATTTGTATATCCTTGGCTATATGACATCTGTTATTCTTGTTGCTTCTGATGTGAGTACTAAAGTACATCTGTTTTGGATCTTGGTGCTAGTCCTGGTTTTAATTATAACAGTTTATGCATCCATGAGACGTACATGTGCCTCAAAAATTTTAATTTATTGTTATTAGCTTGGCATGCATGCTTTTCTACATTACTATAAAATTACTGTTTTCTTCACAATCAAGTTATAAAATGGAATAATCTGTTTGTAATAATATATGCGCATGCAATTTCGCTAGCACTTTTCATTAATTCATTGTATACCGGGCACTTTTGTACAAGTTTTGTTGCAAAATACCTAAACTCATGTAATCTAAACAATTTGTTAGCATTACGTCATCTACTAGCTAGTTTGTAATAGCAGCGTCAATCTCTCAAAGAGCACCATATTTCAAAAATGATGTCACCAATTTTACCAAGTCTTCAATAATTAATTGGTGATATTTCTGTGAGGATAATTAGGCTTATTTATCTGGAAACCAATAAGTTTTTTATTTTTAAACAATGAAGTTTAAAAAGATTCATTTTTGCTGGAATGTCAAATTTATAGCTTCGGTTAATCAAACTTACTGCATTTCCTTTTTAAGTAAGGAAACCTCTAAAATAATTAATATGAACTACTACAGATACAGGTGGAGCGAAGTACTTAAATTTGAAGAAAAAGGGTGTATACCTTAGTTTAATTAACCAAGAGAAAGTATGTTTCTACCGAAGCACGCTTGGTACTAACTATATTTTTGTCTTATAGGGCGTATTATTAGTCTTCTAAAAAAATAATTGCTAGTTCTACACTAAACCAAACATGGGCATGCAAACAGCTAGCAGTATTTTTTTTAACGAATAAACAACTGTTGACTGTTTGAAATATTATGGATGCAAAATAATTCCTTGAAACGGTAATAGCGCCCATGGACTCAAGCATTGTAGCCTCTTTATCTTATATATTCTTGTTTGACTAGCTTTCACATTAGGAAAAGGGGAATGCAGACAGCCATGCATGCATGTGCTAAGATTTTGGTGATCTCTGGGGCGTGCGCCCATCGGTCTTCACGTGAAATCTTGCAAAAACTATGTTGGAGGACCATGTGGTTTTGCTGTGATTACAGCCATCCAGCAGCGTGCAGATCGAAATTAATCCCATGGGCAGTAAGCCAATCAGCATCCAAGGCAGATCAGTGTGTAAGAAACAGCAAGAGAAGCTGCTGGCTCATGCGACCATTTCTTTAAACAGTAACCAAACGACAGTGATATGCCCTAGATGTTCAAATTTATCTACCATCGATCATTTAAAATTTGCTATGTTTGCAGACTATAAACATGGCTTCTCCTTTGCAATTCTCTGGAATATATAGTCTTTGTCAAAATATGTATTGTATGTAACATAGGAATATTGTTAGCAGGCATGGACTATATATAGGAATTGTAGTATATGTTTGCATTGGAAAAAAATAGAGCAATAAGTATTTTCTGAAAGAATATTTTAACACTTTTACTTGCTCTTGCAGATGGTATGTTAGTGACTTCATTCTACTATCAAGAGGGGGACTATACTTGATGCTATATACTTCCGAAGGGTAGAATGTCAGGAAATATAGTTTTCCTGATGAAAATGTGTCCGAGAAATACATGATTATGACTAATGAAGCTTATACTACAATAATTTCCCAAATTCGTTGTACTGTTATGCAGTCAGCAGCAAATGGTTGAGGCAACGACGACATCGACATGTGCATGGATGCTTCCGTACGCATTAACTTAAGCCAACTGGATGAGAGGCAGGTGATTTCCCCCCTCCTCCTTTCATTAGCCTGTGTGTTTATCTTCCTCTTCCATGCAAATGTCAGTTGTTTATTGCAGCATTGTATGATGGTGCACCCAAACGGAGAGCACGGTTCTCTTTTACTTGTAAGTTGCAATGTGTGGGGATGGCATATATATATATAATAAATTTATAAAGTTGGAGCCCCGTCAAATCAATACTTTTCTTAGAAAATAAAAATTGGCACGATTTTACGGATCTGGATTCAGTGGTCGAAGTTACATATAAATGGTACTATGTTTGCACGACCACTAGTACGTGATGTGAATGTGATCTTTCTCATGTGTTTGATAAAAATAAAAAAAGGGTACTAGTTCGAACTTCGATGACCAACCCACGTAGTTTCAACCCAATGAGTAGTTAACGCTGAAGGGTCAAACCAGATATATATGGTGGTTTGGGCACTGAGATTCATGTTAGACATAAAGCGTATAAATAATGCTTGGTACCACCGTCCTAAAATAAACGTACTGTTATGATTTTTCAAACAGATAGGTAGTAATTAGAAATGGTCTAGGCGCCTACTTTGGAAAATGATGCAGGTAGTCTAAATAAAAAGCTATAAATGTATTTTTTTCCATCAAATTTTAAACGCTATACTACAACACAGACTTACATCACAACCTGTCACAGACGGTTTTGGGAGGCGGCTGCAAAATAGTAATTGTGTCACGTCCATCACAATCCGTTGACGCCGTTTTTAGACACGTCTCAGGGCCAGCGTCAAAAAGGAAAGAGGAGAAGAATTTGAATCGGAATCGGGTGTGGAGCCTTGGATCGGAATCGGATCAAGGGGATCAGAAGATATCCGATTCGGAGAATGAAGACGTTGATTGTCTTACGGGCTTGAATTGGGCCGTTGACTGGACCGTTTTATGTATATTTTAGATGGCAGTCTTTCAGGTTGTTACGAATAGTAGTTTGTAGGAAGTTTCTTTCTTTTGCGTCAAGTTTAGTCATGTTGTAATCGACTAGGAGTTTGTAATTTCAGGGTATAAATATAAGCCCTGAGGGTCGTGAGAAAAGGATACACATCGATACAACAAAACCTTTACTACTCGCAATTTATATACAAGTCAGCGACTTCGTCATTTTTTTTCGTTTTCACAAGTTCTTCTGGGCAAGTCAAGGCGATCTTGATCTCCAAGGCCTGCTCGTGAGTTCTGCTTCTACTGAGTATTTTTTAAGCTTTAGCATCGGGCGCATCGCTGTTGCTTCGTTTAGATTTATTCGACAGTTATCGATATCTGATAGATCTATAAGTCTTTTCTTGTTATTTTTAGCTTTTATCACCACCTATCCAGCTTAGAACACGATCTAATCGGCTCTGTTAAAGGCTTAATAATAGATTTTATCTAAATAGCTGATTAATTTGTTCAAGTGTTGTTTCACTAAGCTTTATCAGATCGCTTTATAGTTATTTTTATCGCTTAGTCATCAATCGGCTTTCTGCTGTTTGACTATCGGAATCGGCTTCCCAGCTGTTTCTCTATCAATCGGAATCGGTCCTCTATCGTTCGATTTAAATGACGGAAGAATCGGCTTTATAGCTGTTTCTTAACCTCTGATCTTTGTCCTTGTCAATCAACAGGTCAGATTGACTGACACGCCCCTGTTTTCAAGGCCACGCCTTCGTTTGTATGTTTGCGCATCTGTCTTTGCCAGATTTTGCATCAACACACTTTTGGCACGTCTGGTGGGACGTGAAAGAGTTTCATGATGCCTCCAAAAAAACCAGTCGATCCCAAGGATAACACTGACCTGAATCTTGAGACCGTCATTCCAGTGACTTATGATGATTTGAATGATGATCAGAAAAAGGAGTTTGATTTGCATCAGGCGAAATACCACAAAGAATGCTTGAAATCGTATAGTGCAATGAAAAGAGGAGAAGCCATCAAGAAAGCTCCTGTTCCTGGTCCACGTTCGATTACTATTGCTGAATCATCAGGACAGTTGCAAGGGATGATTGATTTTATTGTTCATCATGCATTAATCAATCTGGAGTGATGGCCAACTGTCACACCCGATTTTTAGGACAAAACCGAATGCATAGCATATGTGCGCCAGGATCCATTTACACACATACGTTGATGTCATAAGTGAAAATATCATAAGACAATGATCAAAACGTAAGAACAGATAGAGTAACTTTATTACACTCTTATGGTAGACTCGAAGGTCTTTAATCGTTCAACGATAACTTAAAACGTAAACTGCAGCAAACTTCTTCCACAGGCACTTGACTGGTGAACGCCTGCCTTAGAACTCCTCAAAGTCATCGAAGAATTCTCCATCATCAAACTCTTCTGAATAGCAGTTTGAGCAAGGGTGAGTACACTTATGGTTGGTACTCAGCAGGTGGGGGAAATATGCATAGTTGCCAAGGAGAGGCTAAGGTTTACAACGGTTAGCATTTTTAGTTGGTCATATTTTATTAGCAAGCACCTATTTACTAGGTATAAGTTTATACCAACCCCATTAAGCATAAAGAAAACTAATCATCTCAGAACCAAAGAAACCACGATTTATTTTCATCTTCCAGTTCAATTATCATGTGAGGGTCCAGGCCGCTCTTGACCGTGAGCATGGCTGATATATCAGTTTTACACTCTGCAGAGGTTGGACACTTTCATCATAAGTAGTGTTTCCCATGTCGCCCGGGTTTGCAAGGCCCTTAGACACTTCCGAGGTGAATGGCTAGGGATTCACATTGAGGTTTTCGCCAAGTTCACTTAGTACAAAATAATCCGCTATGGTTTCTAGTCACCGCAGAGCATAACTCTCCCTAATGGTCAGCCCCTTAGCAAAGGCTGCTACCCTAAGAGGACCGGGCTATACCCTCTCAATGCCACCCCT
The DNA here is from genome assembly GCA_015476505.1 of Urochloa ruziziensis. Taxonomy (NCBI): domain Eukaryota; kingdom Viridiplantae; phylum Streptophyta; class Magnoliopsida; order Poales; family Poaceae; genus Urochloa; species Urochloa ruziziensis. Next base: position 43,881,335 of record CM027124.1, read on the forward strand.
CTTGCCCTTTTCAGGTAAGATTATCAAGCACTAAATTTACTTGGTTAATTGCCAAAGTCAGAGCCATATGACACTTATGGATGCACTGTTTTCCCGGGTGATTCTCCATGTTCCGATTAACATAAGTGATCTTGCAATTACCAAACTTCAACATAAATAAATCAAGTTTAACATTTGTTCATTAGAAACCACCATGAACCCTATAGCAACTAGCAATTTCTACCCAACATAAAGGTAAACCCGGTTTGACAAGGTATATGGATAAAATCTAGGCAAACCTTAATATAGGACCCGTCAAATTTATGCAAAAACATATGTAAATGTAAAAAGATGCCATTTCTGGGTTATAAAAAGAGTATGAAGGGGGAAGCCACTTGCCTTCCTCCACAAACTGCGGTTGGTCCTCCTCAAATTGTTGCTCTTGTCCGTCTTCGAACGTCACGTCGTCTATACGATCACACAAGTAAAGCAAGAAACAAATAAGAAACAATACACCAAAACAATAAACAGAACTTAACAAGCATATAAAACTATTGTTCATGCAGAGACAATTCCATGAGCGCAAAAATCGCTCAAAACGGATTTAAAACAGCTAAGATATGAGCTAAACAAGGTCCAAGGGCTTCTCTGCGAAGAAACCTAATTACGTATAAAAACAGAAGGTCTAGGGTGCAAAAGAGCAAGGCTAGGATGGCTAACAGGATAAAAAGGAAAGACAGAGGCTAAAACAAAAGAACCAGGGGCTCTTTTCTAATTACTTTTGAACCGGGCTGGACGACGCTGCAAAAACAGGGAACTAGAGGGGCTCATAAGCAAAAAGATCAGGGCGCGGCTGGGTTGACTGGTATTGACCCGGTTTGGATCTGATCTGGGCCGTCGAATTGGGAGTGGGCGGCTAGGATTGATCCGACGAGCTGCGGCGGCGCACGGCGGCGCTTCGCCGGAGTCGACTCGGCCGCGAGCCAGAAAGCTCAGTTTTCGATAAGATCTTGCCCTAGAGAAAGATAGAGCAACGGGGGAGCGGGCTGGGGGTTCTTACCGGTGGTTGAAGCGGCGGCGGCGACTTACACTGAGAGGAAGGAGCTCGGGCGGCGGTGAGCACCGGCGAGCTCTGTGCAGCGGCTTGGGCGGGTCTTCCGAGCGTGGAGAGGTTTGGAAGGTCCGGGTGGAGGTGCGGGGCCTTTTATAGGGGCGAGGAGGGGAGCGGAGGCGGCACCCAGGGAGGGGAGAGGGCGGCCAGCGGTTGAGCTTGGGTGGCCATCAATGGCGCTCGAGTGGGGGAGATGGTGGGGGCCGTTTCGGGTCGGGAAGGGGAAGCGAAGTGGCGGCGGTTAGCGGTGAGGGTCGGCGCGGCGCACTCAGGGGAGCTGGGGAGGTGCGGCAGGAGGCGAGCGAGCGGCGGCGGCTCGGCCGGTCGGATGCGTGCGGGAGGAAGGGGACGGCCCTAACCGGTGGTGCCGGCTAGCAGCGAGAGAGGGTGGAGGCGGAAAGGCGCGGGGCGCCTTCGACGCGGCGGGTGCGGTCGTGGGCTGGCGCAGGCCGCGCTGGCTGGGCGGACAGTGGGCCGCGCGCGCGAGGAGCTGGGCCTTAAGCGCTGCGCTGGCGGTTGGGCTGAAAGAGAAGAGCAAGCCGGTTTGGATTGAAGAAAAGAAAAGCTCTTTCTAATTCTAAAGAGGATTCAAACAAGTGAATTCAAATAAATTTGAATTCAAACATTACAAAATAAATGCAGCAAACACTTGTTGATTCTAAAATTAAATATTGTTTAAATTATTATAGCCCAAGATTTATTTGATAAATTATTAAATCCTTAAAGAGATAAAATCTAAACCAACTTCATATGTTGCTTACATTGATTTCTTTTGTGATGGATTTTTGGGTGTTACAAATCCTACCCCCCTTAAAGAGAATCTCGTCCTCGAGATTCGGAAAGATTGGGAAACAACTGAGGGAATTCTGCAATAAGCTCATCTTCTCTCTCCCAAGTAGCCTCATCCTCGGAGTGGTGACTCCACTGAACTTTGCACATTCTGACCACTTTGCTTCTAGTGACTCTTTCAGATGTTTCTAATATTTTGATAGGATGTTCCGTATAGGTCAAGTCCTCTTGCACATTGAGCCCTTCCAAAGGTGGTTGCTCTTCGGGTACCCTCAAACACTTTTTTAGCTGAGAGATGTGAAACACGTCATGTACATCTGACAATCGAGCAGGTAGCTCTAGTTGATATGCCACTTCACCCTTCCTTTCCAAGATTTGAAAAGGACCGATGTATCGCGGTGATAGCTTTCCTTTGACCTTGAATCTATGGAGACCTCTAATAGGAGAAACCTTGAGATATACGTAATCTACAACTTCAAATGTCAATTTTCTCCTTCGAGTGTCAGCATAACTCTTCTGTCGTGACTGTGCAGTTCTAAGATTATCCTGAATCATTTCGACTTGCTTCTCGGCCTCTTGAAGAATCTCTAGTCCAAAAACCTGACTTTCTCCCATCTGACTCCAATACAAAGGCGTTCTACATTTTCTCCCGTATAGAGCTTCAAATGGAGCCATCTTGAGACTAGCTTGATAACTATTATTATAAGAAAACTCTGCGTACGGCAAGCTTTTATCCGAACTGCCACTATGCTTTAATGCACAGGCTCTCAGCATATCTTCTAGGATTTGATTGGTCCTTTCAGTTTGACCATCTGTTTGTGGATGATACGCGGAACTGAAATTAAGCTTTGTATCCATCGATTCGTGTAACTTTTGCCAGAAGCACGACGTGAACTGAGTGCCTTGATCAGATACTATCTTCTTTGGAACACCATGCAAACACACAATCCTTGACATATATAAAGTTATGCTAACTTGGCCTCTATATATGTGGTTTTGATTGGTATGAAGTGAGCAACCTTAGTTAACCTATCCACAATAACCCATATGGAATCGTAGCCATCACGAGTGCGAGGTAATCCCACAACAAAATCCATACCAATTTCTTCCCACTTCCACTCGGGTATTTTCAATGGCTAAAGTAAACCTTCTGGCCTTTGGTGTTCTGCTTTTACTCTCTGGCATACGTCACACAAAGCAACGTGAGTAGCTACATCTTTTTTCACACTGTGCCACCAGTATTTCTCCTTCAAATCTTGGTACATCTTAGTACTCCCTGGATGAATGGAATAGGTTGAATCATGTGCTTACTTCAATATGAGCTCACGAAGATGGTCAATGTCGGGTACACAAATTCTTTTTCTGAATCAAATAGTTCCTTGATCATCTTCACTAAAATCTGGAGCTTTTCCAAAACTAATCAAGGTTTTAATTTCTTTGATTTTGGCATCTGTCAATTGTCCCTTTCTGATTTCCTGTTCAAGGGTAGGCTCAATTTCCATGGTCATGACTTCACTATGGGGAAGGATTCCTAGATCGAGTCGCTCCATTTCCCAACACAATTCCTGAGGTATCAATCTGGCTATGGTCGTATTAGCTTGACTTTTTCGACTCAAGGCGTCTGCTACAATGTTTGCCTTACCCGGATGATACTGAATACTTAAATCATAATCTTTAATCAATTCTAGCCATCTGCGTTGCCTCAGATTAAGGTCCTTTTGAGTGAAGATATATTTCAACCTCTTATGGCCAGTGAAGATCTGACATTTGTTACCAACCATGTAATGTCTCCAAATCTTTAATGCGTGCACTACGGCAGCTAACTCCAAATCATGAGTAGGATAGTTCTGCTCATGCTTTCTCAATTGTCTAGAGGCATAGGCTACCACTATGCCTTCTTGCATCAAAACACATCCGAGACCTAGACGAGAAGCATCACAATAAACGTCAAACCCTATGTGGATATCAGGCATTATTAGCACAAGAGCAGTGGTTAATCTCTTCTTCAAGTCTTCAAAACTAGCTTGGCATGCGGCATCCCACTTGAATTCTTTCCCTTTTTTCAACAACGAGGTGAGGGGTTTTACGATCTTTGAGAATCCCTCAATAAACCTACGGTAGTAACCCGCTAATCCAAGAAAACTCTTGATTTTAGACACATTCTGAGGCGGATTGCAGTTCAGCACATCTTGAACCTTACCCGGATCTACCATGATTCCATCATCAGTGATAACGTGTCCAAGAAAGGATATCTCTTTCAACCAAAAGTCACACTTGCTAAATTTGGCATATAGTTGATTTCTTTGATGCTTCTGTAGCACCAATCTCAGGTGTTCCTCATGTTCTTCCTCATTCTTAGAAAACACCAAGATGTCATCAATGAAAACTACCACAAACTTGTCGAGGTATTCCATGAAAACCTTATTCATCAAATACATGAAGTATGCTGGAGCATTTGTCAACCCGAAGGACATCACAAGGAAGTCATATAGGCCATATCTGGAAGTGAATGCTGTTTTCGAAATATCTTCGGCTCGAATTTTTAATTGGTGATAGCCTGATCTTAAATCAATTTTGGAGAACACTTTTGCACCTCTCATCTGATCAAATAGATCTTCGATTCTAGGGAGTGGATATTTATTTTTGATAGTCACATCGTTGGGAGCTCTATAATCCACGCACAATCTTTTGGTGCCATCCTTTTTATCAACGAAGAGAACAGACGCTCCCCAAGGTGACGATCTAGGACGGATAAAACCCTTACGTAACAACTCTTCTATTTGTTTCTTAAGTTCTTCCAGATCTTTGACATCCATTCTATAGGGTCTTTTAGATACAGGTGCAGTGCCAGGTATAAGCTCAATAGAGAACTCGATGTCGCGGTCAGGTGGCATACCTGGTAAATCTTCTGGAAAGACATCGGGATATTCGCAGACAATTTTGATATCTTTCAATGCTTTCCCTTTTAGATGATTTACTGTACCCTCTTCCTTAGATGAACCAGTAGCAACAAACTCAATTTTGTCCCCTTGAGGGCTGATTAGTAGCACTGACATTTTAGCACACTGAATAATTCCATCATATGCCCCTAACCAATCCATTCCCAGAATCACATCAATACCACTGGACTTTAAGATCACTAGATCGGATGGAAAATCTATCCCCATGATTTTAAGATTGACCCGCGGGCATAAGTGACTAGCTTTCATCTCACCGCCCAGGGAATTAACTAGTAACATCTTTCTCATTGGTTGTTTAGGTATGTCATGCTTTGCCACAAATTGATCCGTTATAAACGAATGTGATGCTCTAGAATCAAACAAAACTAAGACAGGTTCAGAGTTGATGAGGAACGTACCGAGCACAACATCATTAGCTTCCTGGGCAGTATCAGCCGTCACGTGGTTCACTCTCCCACGCACGAAGTTCTATTGGCCCTTGTTGCCTTGAGCTTGAGAAGACTGCTGACCAGACCTCTGAGCATTGCTCTCTGATTCTGAGGGGTCTGAGTGGTGTGCTTGGGACAGTTATTGGCATAATGCCCCACTTCACCACACTTGAAACAACCATTAGGTCAAACTGGGGTGACTGGGTTGTTAGCCCGTACTGGTGCACCTGTGGCGTTGCCTGACCGGTTGTGCTGCTGGTTGGGAGTGCGCTGTGCCTGTTGATTGAAAAGATGGTATTGCTGAGAAGAACGTTGACCCTGTTGATTTTGCTGATAGTTTCCACCCTGTCCTCCAGAGCGATTCTGAAATCCCTACAGTGAGTTACGACGAGGGCGGCTATTGCTACTAGATTGCCCCTGAGACTGAAACTTTCGCTTCTGCTCACCAAGTTCTTTACGCTTGCTCTCCAAAACGATGGCTTTATCCAGCAGAGTCTGAAAGTTTGGAAAGGTGTCGCTTTGCAATTGGTAGTTGAGCGGCCCTATCATACCATTCAGGAAACGCTCTTGGCCCTTCTCATCAGTGTCAACTTCATTTGGTGAATAGCAAGACAATTGAGTGAATTTATCTTGATACTCACTAACAGACATGTTACCCTGAGTCAAGGCTAGAAATTCCCTCTGCTTGATCTTTATCACACCAGTTGGGATGTGGTGTATGTGGAAACCAGTCCTGAATTCTTTCCAAGTGACAGTGTTGGGAGCAACATGTGCAGCGGTGAAAGCATCCCACCAGTCAGATGTAGATCCTTCCAAACGGCCTGAAGCATACAAAACCTTCTCACGATCGGTGCACTGCATCTGTTCCAGCTTCTTGGTGATGATTTTTAGCCAGTCATCAGCATCCAAGGGATCAGATGAGTGAGAATAAGTGGGAGGGTGATGACTCATAAATTCCCGGTGCTTGTCTCTGGGTGGTGGTGCATTTGGTGGCTGCTGGTTCTGCTAATCTTGCAAATTCTGAACAATGGCAGTGAGGTTCTGCAACAGTGCTGCCTGGTTTGCGAAGAACTGTTTCATGGCTGGATCTAGTTGGAGAGGCGGTGCTTGATGATTAGGTGGGGGAGGCAGTGCTTGATGTTGCTGGTTGACTATATGAGCACGCCTTTGACCCCAGAACATCTTGCCCTCCTCCAGACCTGGTGTTCACCATCTGATTTGTTAGAAACATGAGACTCAGATTAGTGTAGACAAAAGGTGAAGTATCATAAGTAATCAAGACTTGATAGAGATAAACATAGTTTCAGATTATAACAGATTCTGCTTGTCCTACTAGATTGGGTGTAACTCCTAGTACGAGTATCCAAAAATTCTGACATTTTTCCAGGAGGCAGTGAATAAAATCTGAAACTAACACAAGTTGAATAACCTCAATCCAATGTCTGTAACTCGAGATATAAAATAAAGAAGCTGACTGTGTTAGGCTGTTAAGACAGATTCTGATTACTGTAAAGACAGGTGCATAACTCACGAACCGAGAGTCCTAAAATCTTGATATTTCACCAGCAAATAATTTATATAATTCTGATTCCAACCCAATTGGTTTCATGTCGATCGGAGTTCTGTAGTCTCGGGTAAAAATCAAACAGTGCTGCTGTGTCGAGTGGTGACGTGAACAGAATTGCATTGTGCTAGAAAGATAAAAGAAAAGGGGCTAAGATTTGAACTCAAATGGATTTAACTTAATTTATTTATTGAAGTATTTGTGGCCATCACACCACAAACACCTCACAAACATCACAAACTCCAAATCAAGCACTTGTTCAAACAGCAAGCATTATTACAACGCACGTTCTCGCAGGAACGGATCTATCGAGACAAACTTATTAAGGTAACAAACCCTAGGAGCCTAGCCTAGGAGACCGGTGATGGAACCAGGTGCACCATAACGGAGCCTCTTGCGGGGTGGCGAAGCGGCGGGGCAGGGAATCTCCTCATCGGTGTCCTCGGGTGGCTCCTGTCCAGCAAGCTGCGCCTCCAGCTGTGCAATCCTGGCGTTGGCTTCCTGCAGCTTGTCATGGATCTTGGCAAGTTCCGCGGTGGCGCCGTCAAGGTCGGTGTTGAGAGCTGCGGTCACACGTGCGAGGATGTTGATGCGGTCTTCTTCAACTTCTCCCATTATCACATTGGTTTGCTCAGTGCCTCTTTGACGACGAGGAAGATGACAGAAGTCGGTGATGCTCAGCTCCATACGATGAGTGTGCCAGAGGGACCACAGAGCCCTCTTGGCGGCTTCGCTGACGGAAGCGGCGTAGGTACTGTGGGGCGTAGAGGAGTCGTGCATCGAGCGAGTTGTGATGCCTTCGGAAGTCATCCTTCGCTCCCGAATGTGGATGCGGGTGAAGTAGTAGTCGTCGAGGAGCATGTCAGAGACGCTCTGGGTGATGTAGAGCGGCCTCACGGTGCTGCCCAACTCATGCAGCACGTCCTCGAGTAGGGTGGAGAAGTAGCCATGCTCGTCCACCGAGGTGATAACCTCGCAAGTTGTCTCCATCTCCTGAGGACCATTAGCCTGGTTGCCATTAGCATCGTTGTTGTTGTCATCCTCATTGTTGGAGTCGCTATCGTCATCCCCATCTTCATCTTCATCTTCATCCTCACCGTCGCTGTCATCTACAGAATCATCCGGATCTCCTCCAGCAGCAGCAGGTGCTGGAGCATTTGGATCAGGAGTAGCAGGTGGTGCTGGTGCTTCTTCAGCTGCTGGTGTGGGTGATGCTGGAGCTGGTGCTGGTGATGTGACTGGGGTCACCAGCTGTCCATCTAGTCTCATCTTCAGAATGCGACCATCCTCCATCTCAACGTAGAAGTACATCTCCGCTAGTTCCTCCTCCACAGGTGAAGCAGGAGGAGCTGGCTGAGGAGGGGCGATGCGAACCTGACGTCCTCCAAAGCTTTTGCGAGCATTCCTCTTGGTCCTGGCCGTCTGACATAATAAAAAGCAAACTCAGAACAAGTTAAAACAAGAGGGACAAATAAATTGTGACACCCTAAAAATTAGAGAGCATATAAAAGAGAAATTAAAAATGTTTTTAATATTAAAAACTAGATTAACTTTAATAGGATAATGCATTAGAAAAAATGAAATGCATTAGAATATTTTGAAACCAACCATATGCATATGCTTGTTCTAACTTTAGAATAATTCTAAACCCTAGAAACCACCCAAAGATTCAAGTTAGATTTGAAATAGAACTCAAATTCAAATTCAAACTCAAAATAGAAAAGAAAAAGGAAAACAGAAAAAGGAAAAAGAATGAACCTCACCTTGGGCCGTAACCACCCCGCCGGCCCAGCTTCACCCCGCCGGCCCAGCTCTTCCTCCGCTCGCCCGCGGCCCAAACCAGCCCCGCTTCCCCTTAACCGAAGTCCATCCCACCTCCCTCAACTCTCCCGCGCGTGCGTTGTACATCCCCAGGTGACGTCACGCTGACGTCACCATGCAGCTCCCCTTCTTCCTCCCCTCGCCGCCGCGCCCATCCCCGCCGCCACGGCCGCTCGATCTGCCTCCACCGGCGCGGATCGAGCCTAGGGGGACGCGCGCAACGCGTGTCACCCCCACGGCCTTCCACCGCACCCCAAGTGCAGCGCCGACCGCGCCCCGCAGCTCCGCGCGGAGCTCGCCGTCGGGGGGCACGCGTCGCCACCCCGTGCGCCGGCGCGCCACGCGTCCGGCCACGGAGGGCGCCGGGGAGCTCCGGGAGCTGACCCCCGGGCTATAAATAGCCCCGGGCGCGCTCCCTTGGAGCCCCATCCCCGCTCACTCGCCCCCGCACCGCACACGCAAGCTCGCCAGGCGTCGGCCAAGCGCGAGCTGCCTCGCCGCCGTGCGCGACTAGCTGAGCCACGCCGGGAGCCTCGCCGCCGTGCACCGGTAAGTATCCCGCGCCGCTGCCTCGCCGCTGCCCCTCCCTTTTACCTCCACCTTGTGCCGCCGGCCGAGCGCCACGGGACCCAACGCGCCGCCGCACTCCGGCGACCCACTGGGAGGCCCTGGCCGGCCGCTGCCACGCTCAGGCACGCCGCCGTGCTCTACGCACCGCCGGCCACACTCACACCACCTCGCGGTGGCTGAAACCGCACTCCCCGCGCCTTTTCCCCTTTGCGCCGCCCATCGCCCGAACACCGGTGAGCGTGCGCCACTGCCTCAGGCCTCGCCGCTCCGCCAGAGCATGCCCAGCCTCGCCGCCACACCGCTTTCTCCCTCCCTGCCAAGTTCCGGCCTTCCCCGCGGGCTGGCATGGCCGGAGCGCTCAACCCCGGCGAGCGCCCCTGCTCCCGCCACCGTGCGCCGCCATCCCCCTCCCCTCTGCCCAGTTGGCGCCGCGTGGCAGCCACACTGGCCACGGGCCCGCAAGCCAGCGGCTCAGCCGCGCCAGCATACCGCCACCTCACCCCCTTTCCACTCCCTGCACCCGGTCCTCGTGGACCGCTGACCCAAGGAGGTCACGGGTCCACGGGCCGCAGTCCACGGCCCACAGCACAGTGACGAGCGCGGGCCGTGACCCGCGGGCCCCGCCTGTCTGTCTCTCTCCCTTGGTAATTGCTAGGTACACCCGGCTATTTGCACACAAGAGGTTAATTCTCCACCTTAGAGCTTTCCAAAAATTCCCAAATATTCGCCAAAATCCTAAAATAATTCTTAAGCCTAGAAATATATTTCTTTCCCAAAAACCTTACCCACAACCCCTAGATTAAATAGTCACCTCTTTTTGGATTTAAATCCATTTAAAGAAATCACCCGTTAACCCTTGATTGATGTATTGATTTGTGTGACTAACCATAGACTCTGACCAGGAGAACAACGCCGAGGATCCAGACTACGAAGAGGAAGCAGGGGACGACCCCGACGCTGGACAAGGCAAGTCCAGCCCATATTAATAATTATGGAAATTACTTTTGTTACATAAGCATGCTGGATAAGTGAAATTGGAGAACCGGAACTTGATTGCACAGTCTTTACTTTAGACCGGGAAGTGGAAGGAAGATCCCAAGGAAGGGGATTCTGTCCTAAGAGCCACTTCGGGTCGCCACTAAGGACCGGTTCGCGGGAGAATCTTTCCATTGCCTAGTACAGTCCCGCATGCCAAAAAAGCATGGCCTTCGGGAATGCTTATTTATGTGAGGCCTTGATCCACACCCTACTAGCCAGCTTTAGTAAACTGTCCCAAGGGGCCACGGTGGGCAACGGGACTCTTGGAGACAGACCCCGACAGAGGGCTGGGTCTGGCCGGTACGAGTCGCAGGTGACAGGGTCGGGAGGACCCAGTGGCAGAGTGCCACGATATATATTTTCTTGATGCATCAAGAATCTTTCCCCGGGAAGGTCCCTGTGCGGACGTGCGCGACTCCTACTTAGGCCCCAACAGTTTCCGTGGACAGAGCTAGGGAGTGGCTGTCTAGTGATAGACGCTGGTGGGAATGGATCTCGTAGGGCAGTACCGCCAAAGTACACGGTACGGGCTAACCGAATGCGGGACAGGAAAGTACGACCTCTGCAGAGCTACAAACCTATCTGGATAGCCGTGACTCCGGCAAGAGTCCAATTGGTAAAAGTCCCCGTCGATTAGATCACTAAAATGAACATGACCCGCGGACTCCCCTTACCGCAGGCCGATATACCTTTGTTCACTAACCGGGACAGGTAGGGAGGTTATGCCCCTCCAGGACCAAACTTAATCTATTAAATTACTTTGGGACTTGCTGAGTACCCCTGACAGGAGTGCTCACCCTTGCTTCCACTTCATACCAGAGGACTTCATCGAAGACAGAGCAGGCGACGAAGGCTCGGAATGGTGACGTGCTCCACCGCGATGCTGAGGCTCTACATAGTACTGGTAGTTTTATATTTTCTGAATAAGCGGAGGCCTTGAGGCCCGCTTGTAGCTTTGTACATACTCTAAGCTGTACATTGATGTAAATTATGAATAAAAGGTTATTCGATGATGGTTTTCGATACCGCTTGTGAAGAACTACTTGCATTAGGGCTTCCAGGACTAATGCAGGTACTTGGGGAGTTCCGTTTCACGGGCGCGCCCCACAGCAGTGGTATCAGAGCCAGCTGGACTTTAGTGCCCTATAAGATGGCCCGAAAAATAAAGGTAGAAATTCTTTTAATTCTTTCCTGTGCTAATAAGTTGAGTAGAATGATCTCTGAATAATTCCATGATCTTTTGGGATAGGATATGGACGGAGATACGTGGACCGACGAGAAAGGTTGGTTGCACTCCGACTGCAACCGGAATATCGGCTTTCCGTGCCTCCTGAGGAATGCCCTTAGGGAACTAGGTTTCTCAAATACCCCGCGATACAAAGGACGAGAATTTGTGGCCAAAGGAAACTTGACTTGTGAAGTCTGGGTAACTATAGGGCCAGCTCCTAGACCATCTACGGGAAAAATATGGACTATTAGCGCCTTTGGCTCACGATTTTCAGATACTTTGCAGTTAGTAGCCAAGAAGGCGGTAATGGCAATTTGTCGAGATAAGGTAACTGGCACCGTGAACACGTCACTTCGTTACCTTCCAATTGGGGATACCACCAGGACAGCTTGGAATTATCGCATGAAGGTTCTTTTCACTGAATCCATCATCCCTGATCAAGCAACTCTAGTTACAACTTTGGATTATCTTTTGAGCTTAGAAAACCTATTCGAAAACCTAAGCATACGACATCGAGAAGCCCGACGCCGCGCTGAGATATTGGAAGATCGTCTCCTCGTGACTAAGGATCGTATGACTGAGCTGGTGGATTATGTTGAAGCAACAGAAAAAAGGCGCTAATGGCCGAGCAACTGGTAGAGGGGGCTAAGGATGATTTAAGTTGGAATTACAGAAAATAACTAAGAAGGCAAGAGGAAAGAACCCACCCAAGACCCCGAAGACTACCAAACCGCGGGCTAAGACGGATATGGTGATTGTGGATTTTATCGTTGGCTTACCCAGAACAGCTAAAGGAAATGACTCGATCTGGGTAATTGTAGACCGTCTAACTAAGGTTGCTCACTTTATTCCTGTCAAAACAACTCATGGAGGTGACAAGTTAGCCTGGCTATATATAGACAATATTTTGAAGCTTCATGGAGTACCTAAGAGAATAGTAACAGATCGAGGGCCACAGTTTACTTCCACTTTCTGGAAAACCCTGCATAAAAGTTTAGGATCCACCCTGGATTATAGCTCGGCATACCACCCGCAAACTGATGGACAAACCGAGCGAGTAAATCAAATATTAGAAGATATGCTACGAGCTTGTGTTCTGACATATGGAAAGGACTGGGAAGAAAGCCTAGCATATGCAGAATTCTCATACAATAATAGCTACCAAGCTAGTCTGCAAATGTCACCCTTTGAAGCCCTGTACGGCAGAAAATGTAGGACTCCCTTACTATGGTCAGAGACAGGAGAAAGATCATTGTTTGGGCCAGCTATTTTACGGGATGTTGAAGAGAAAACTAGACAGGTACAGGAGAATTTAAAGATAGCACAAAATCGGCAGAAAAGTTATGCTGACACCCGAAGAAAGGAATTGACTTTCGAAGACAATGACTTTGTATATCTGAAAGTAGCTCCTATCTGGGGGACGCGAAGATTCCAAATCAAAGGAAAGTTAGCACCCCGGTATATCGGCCCCTACCGGATACTAAATAGAATTGGAAAGGTAGCCTATCGACTGGCATTACCAGAAGAGCTGGGAGATATACACCCGGTATTTCATGTATCTCAACTAAGGAAATGCCTAAGAGTACCGGAGGAACAAACCGCTCCAGAAACAGTAGATCTACAACCAGATTTGAGGTACCAAGAAAGACCCACGCGAATATTGGATGCGACCATCAGACAAACCCGACGAACAGCGGCTAAGTTTTGCCGGGTACAATGGAGCAATCACACAGAGGCAGAGGCCACGTGGGAAAAAGAGGAAAATCTCAGAAAAGAATTCCCATACCTGTTCCAGGAACCCGACGAATCTCGAGGACGAGATTCACTTTAAGTGGGGTAGGTCTGTGACACCCTAAAAATTAGAGAGCATATAAAAGAGAAATTAAAATGTTTTTAATATTAAAAACTAGATTAACTTTAATAGGATAATGCATTAGAAAAAATGAAATGCATTAGAATATTTTGAAACCAACCATATGCATATGCTTGTTCTAACTTTAGAATAATTCTAAACCCTAGAAACCACCCAAAGATTCAAGTTAGATTTGAAATAGAACTCAAATTCAAATTCAAACTCAAAATAGAAAAGAAAAAGGAAAACAGAAAAAGGAAAAAGAATAAACCTCACCTTGGGCCGTAACCACCCGGGTTCCCCCGCCGGCCCAGCTTCACCCCGCCGGCCCAGCTCTTCCTCCGCTCGCCCGCGGCCCAAACCAGCCCCGCTTCCCCTTAACCGAAGTCCATCCCACCTCCCTCAACTCCCGCGCGCGCACGTTGTACATCCCCGGTGACGTCACGCTGACGTCACCATGCAGCTCCCTTTCTTCCTCCCCTCGCCGCCGCGCCCATCCCCACCGCCACGGCCGCTCGATCTGCCTCCACCGGCGCGGATCGAGCCTAGGGGGACGCGCGCAACGCGTGTCACCCCCACGGCCTTCCACCGCACCCCTAGTTCGGCGCCGACCGCGCCCCGCAGCTCCGCGCGGAGCTCGCCGCCGGGGGGCACGCGTCGCCACCCCGTGCGCCGGCGTGCCACGCGTCCGGCCACGGAGGGCGCCGGGGAGCTTCGGGAGCTCACCCCCGGGCTATAAATAGCCACGGACGCGCTCCCTTGGAGCCCCATCCCCGCTCCTCGCCCCGCACCGCACACGCAAGCTCGCCGGCGTCGGCCGAGCGCGAGCTGCCTCGCCGCCGTGCGCGACTAGCTGAGCCACGCCGGGAGCCTCGCCGCCGTGCTCCAGTAAGTATCCCGCGCCGCTGCCTCGCCGCTGCCCCTCCCTTTTCCCTCCACCTGCACCGCCGGCCGAGCGCCACGGGACCCAGCGCGCCGCCGCACTCCGGCGACCCGCTGGGAGGCCCTGGCCGGCCGCTGCCACGCTCAGGCACGCCGCCGTGCTCTACGCACCGCCAGCCGCACTCACACCACCTCGCGGTGGCTGAAACCGCACTCCCCGCGCCGTTTCCCCTTTGCGCCGCCCGCCGCCCGAACTCCAGCGAGCGTGCGCCACCGCCGCAGGCCTCGCCGCTCCGCTAGAGCATGCCCAGCCTCGCTGCCACACCGCTTTCTCCCTCCCTGCCAAGTTCCGGCCTTCCCCGCGGGCTGGCGTGGCCGGAGCGCTCAACCCCGGCGAGCGCCCCTGCTCCCGCCACCGTGCGCCGCCGTCCCCCTCCCCTCTGCCCAGTTGGCGCCGCGTGGCAGCCACGCTGGCCACGGGCCCGCAAGCCTGCGGCTCAGCCGCGCCAGCATACCGCCACCTCACCCCCTTTCCACTCCCTGCACCCGGTCCTCGTGGAACGCTGACCCAAGGAGGTCACGGGTCCACGGGCCGCAGTCCACGGCCCACAGCACAGTGACGAGCGCGGGTCGCGCCCCGCGGGCCCCACCTGTCTGTCTCTCTCTCCCTTGGTAATTGCTAGGTACACCCGGCTATTTGCACACAAGAGGTTAATTCTCCACCTTAGAGCTTTCCAAAAATTCTCAAAAATTCACCAAAAATCCTAAAATAATTCTTAAGCCTAGAAATATATTTATTTCCCAAAAACCTTACCCACAACCCCTAGATTAAATAGTCACCTCTTTTTGGATTTAAATCCATTTAAAGAAATCACCCATTAACCCTTGATTGATGTATTGATTTGTGTGACTAACCACAGACTCTGACCCGGAGAACAACGCCAAGGATCCAGACTACGAAGAGGAAGCAGGGGACGACCCCGACGCTGGACAAGGCAAGTCCCGCCCATATTAATAATTATGGAAATTACTTTTGTTACATAAGCATGCTGGATAAGTGAAATTGGAGAACCGGAACTTGATTGCACAGTCTTTACTTTAGACCGGGAAGTGGAAGGAAGATCCCAAGGAAGGGGATTCTGTCCTAAGAGCCACTTCGGGTCGCCACTAAGGACCGGTTCGCGGGAGAATCTTTCCATTGCCTAGTACAGTCCCGCATGCCAAAAAAAAGCATGGCCTTCGGGAATGCTTATTTATGTGAGGCCTTGATCCACACCCCACTAGCCAGCTTTAGTAAACTGTCCCAAGGGGCCACGGTGGGCAACGAGACTCTTGGAGACAGACCCCGACAGAGGGCTGGGTCTGGCCAGTACGAGTCGCAGGTGACAGGGTCGGGAGGACCCAGTGGCAGAGTGCCACGATATATATTTTCTTGATGCATCAAGAATCTTTCCCCGGGAAGGTCCCTGTGCGGACGTGCGCGACTCCTACTTAGGCCCCAACAGTTTCCGTGGACAGAGCTAGGGAGTGGCTGTCTAGTGATAGACGCTGGTGGGAATGGATCTCGTAGGGCAGTACCGCCAAAGTACACGGTACGGGCTGACCGAATGCGGGTCAGGAAAGTACGACCTCTGCAGAGCTACAAACCTATCTGGATAGCCGTGACTCCGGCAAGAGTCCAATTGGTAAAAGTCCCCGTCGATTAGATCACTAAAATGAACATGACCCGCGGACTCCCCTTACCGCAGGCCGATATATCTTTGTTCACTAACCGGGACTGGTAGGGAGGTTATGCCCCTCCAGGACCAAACTTAATCTATTAAATTACTTTGGGACTTGCTGAGTACCCCTGACAGGAGTGCTCACCCTTGCTTCCACTTCATACCAGAGGACTTCATCGAAGACGGAGCAGGCGACGAAGGCTCGGAATGGTGACGTGCTCCACCGCGATGCTGAGGCTCTACATAGTACTGGTAGTTTTATATTTTCTGAATAAGCGGAGGCCTTGAGGCCCGCTTGTAGCTTTGTACAGACTCTAAGCTGTACATTGATGTAAATTATGAATAAAAGGTTATTCGATGATGGTTTTTGATACCGCTTGTGAAGAACTACTTGCATTAGGGCTTCCAGGACTAATGCAGGTACTTGGGGAGTTCCGTTTCACGGGCGCGCCCCACATAAATCAAATAAAATAGATTTTTATGCAGAAACAAGGAAATGTTTTTTTGAAGCTGATTGGCTTGCTAGATCATGAATCCTTATTTCGACCATTTCTATCTAGACTAGCGTCCTGCAGTCAACACAGCTCTGATACCACTTCTGTCACACCCGATTTTGTAGACAAAACCGAATGCATAGCATATGTGCACCAGGATCCATTTACACACATACGTTGACGTCATAAGTGAAAATATCATAAGACAGTGTTCGAAACGTAAGAACAGATAGAGTAACTTTATTACACTCTCATGGTAGACTCAAAGGTCTTTAATCATTCAACGATAACTTAAAACATAAATTGCAGCAAACTTCTTCCACAGGCACTTGACTGGTGAACGCCTGCCTTAGAACTCCTCAAAGTCATTGAAGAATTCTCCATCATCAAACTCTTCTGAATAGTAGTTTGAGCAAGGGTGAGTACACTTATGGTTGGTACTCAGCAGGTAGGGGAAATATGCATAGTTGCCAAGGAGAGGCTAATGTTTACAACGGTTAGCATTTTTAGTTGGTCATATTTTATTAGCAAGCACCTATTTACTAGGTATAAGTTTATACCAACCCCATTAAGCATAAAGAAAACTAATCATCTCAGAACCAAAGAAACCACGATTTATTTTCATCTTCTAGTTCAATTATCATGTGAGGGTCTAGGCCGCTCTTGACCGTGAGCATGGCTGATATATCAGTTTTACACTCTGCAGAGGTTGGACACTTTCACCATAAGTAGTGTTTCCCATGTCGCCCGGGTTTCCAAGGCCCTTAGACACTTCCGAGGTGAATGGCTAGGGATTCACATTGAGGTTTTCGCCAAGTTCACTTAGTACAAAATAATCCGCTAAGGTTTCTAGTCACCGCAGAGCATAACCCTCCCTAATGGTCAGCACCTTAGCAAAGGCTGCTACCCCAAGAGGACCGGGCTATACCCTCTCAATGCCACCCCTCTTGCCCTTTTCAGGTAAAATTATCAAGCACTAAATTTACTTGGTTAATTGCCAAAGTCAGAGCCATATGACACTTATGGATGCACTGTTTTCCCAGGTGGTTCTCCATGTTCCGATTAACATAAGTGATCTTGCAATTACCAAACTTCAACATAAATAAATCAAGTTTAACATTTGTTCATTAGAAACCACCATGAACCCTATAGCAACTAGCAATTTCTACCCAACATAAAGGTAAACCCGGTTTGACAAGGTATATGGATAAAATCTAGGCAAACCTTAATATAGGACCCGTCAAATTTATGCAAAAACATATGTAAATGTAAAAAGATACCATTTCTGGGTTATAAAAAGAGTATGAAGGGGGAAGCCACTTGCCTTCCTCCACAAACTGCGGTTGGTCCTCCTCAAATTGTTGCTCTTGTCCGTCTTCGAACGTCACGTCGTCTATACGATCACACAAGTAAAGCAAGAAACAAATAAGAAACAATACACCAAAACAATAAACAGAACTTAACAAGCATATAAAACTGTTGTTCATGCAGAGACGATTCCATTAGCGCGAAAATCGCTCAAAACGGATTTAAAACGGCTAAGATATGAGCTAAACAAGGTCCAAGGGCTTCTCTGCGAAGAAACCTAATTACGTATAAAAACAGAAGGTCTAGGGTGCAAAAGAGCAAGGCTAGGATGGCTAACAGGATAAAAAGGAAAGACAGGGACTAAAACAAAAGAACCAGGGGTTCTTTTCTAATTACTTTTGAACTGGGCTAGACGACGCTGCAAAAACAGGGAACTAGAGGGGCTCATAAGCAAAAAGATCAGGGCGCGGCTGGGTTAACCGGTATTGACCCGGTTTGGATCTGATCTGGGCCATCGGATTGGGAGTGGGCAGCTAGGATCGATCCGGCGGGCTGCGGCGGCGCACGGCGGCGGAGTGGCGGCGCTTCGCAGGAGTCGGCTCGACCGCGAGCTAGAAAGCTCGGTTTTCGACGAGATCTTGCCCTAGAGAAAGATAGAGCAACGGGGGAGCGGGCTGGGGGGGTTCTGTCTGGCGGTTGAAGCGGCGGCGGCGACTTACGCTGAGAGGAAGGTGCTCGTGCGGCAGTGAGCTCCGGCGAGCTCTGAGCAGCGACTCGTGCAGGTCTTTCGAGCGTGGAGAGGTTTGGAAGGTCCGGGTGGAGGTGCGGGGCCTTTTATAGGGGCGAGGAGGGGAGCGGAGGCGGCACCAAGGGAGGAAAGAGGGTGGCCGGCGGTGGAGCTCGGGTGGCCATCAATGGCGCTCGAGTGGGGGAGATGGTGTGGGCCGTTTCGGGTCGGGAAGAAGAAGCGAAGCGGCGGCGGTTAGCGGTGAGGGTCGGCGTGGCGGACTCAGGGGAGCTAGGGAGGCGCGATGGGAGGCAAGCGAGCGGTGGCGTATCGGCCGGTCGGATGCGGGCGGGAGGAAGGGGACGGCCCTGATCGGTGGGGCCGGCTGGCAGTAAGAGAGGGCGGAGGCCGAAAGGCGCGGGGCGCCTTCGACGCGGCGGGTGCGGTCGCGGCCTGGCGTAGACCGCGCTGGCTGGGCCGACGGTGGGCCGCGCGCGCAA
The DNA here is from genome assembly GCA_015476505.1 of Urochloa ruziziensis. Taxonomy (NCBI): domain Eukaryota; kingdom Viridiplantae; phylum Streptophyta; class Magnoliopsida; order Poales; family Poaceae; genus Urochloa; species Urochloa ruziziensis. The sequence continues at coordinate 43,900,307 of CM027124.1, forward strand.
GGAGCTAGGCCGCAAGCGCTGCGCTGGCTGTTGGGCTAAACGAGAAGAGCAGTCCGGTTTGGATTGAAGAAAAGAAAAGCTCTTTCTAATTCTAAAGGGGATTCAAACAAGTGAATTCAAATAAATTTGAATTCAAACATTACAAAATAAATACAGTAGCATGAATGCATCAAACACTTGTTGATTCTAAAATTAAATATTATTTAAATTATTATAGCCCAAGATTTATTTGATAAATTATTAAATCCTTAAAGAGATAAAATCTAAACCAACTTCATGTTGCTGACATTGATTTCTTTTGTGATGTATTTTTGGGTGTTACAAATCCTACCCCCTTAAAGATAATCTCGTCCTCGAGATTCGGAAAGATTGGGAAACAACTGAGGGAATTCTGCAATAAGCTCATCCTCTCTCTCTCAAGTAGCCTCATCCTCGGAGTGGTGACTCCACTGAACTTTGCACATTCTGACCACTTTGCTTCTAGTGACTCTTTCAGATGTTTCTAATATTTTGATTGGATGTTCCGTACAGGTCAAGTCCTCTTGCACATTGAGCCCTTCCAAAGGTAGTTGCTCTTCGGGTACCCTCAAATACTTTTTCAGCTGAGAGATGTGAAACACATCATGTACATCTGATAATCGAGCAGGTAGCTCTAGTTGATATGCCCTAAAGGGAGAGCATGCAAGAAAGCAAGAACCTCAAGTTGAACATGGGGAGATTGTAATATTTTAAGCTTGGGGGAGATTGTAAGAATTTGGTCAAAGAAAGGGAGAAAAGTGGCATTGGAGTAAGGGGGAGCCTTATGACCAAATGATCACATAGGGGGATTCAAAGTTCAAGTTTTCAAATTGGTAAGAGCAAGGTATGGTTTCAACTTGGTTTCATTTGCATATCCTAATCATCACATGTTCTTGCTCTTGCATTGCATCAAAGCAAGTAGTAGAAATTCAATTTTTATTTATTTTTGCTTGCTTTGGTTGTGTTGGCATCAATCACCAAAAAGGGGGAGATTGTAAGGAAAATGGCCCTAGGCCATGTTTATGATTTTGGTGATTAATGCCAACATAGTCATTGGGACTAACATGCTTTTCGAGTCTGTAACCGGCCTTCTAACTCCTAACATCTAACCAAGCCCGGCCTACTAACCCTCTCACCCGCTCAGCCCGTTCGCCTCGCATGGCCCAACGCCACAGCCCGCACAGCCACCTAGCCCGCTAACCCCGCTCCATCCGCTCGGCCCAGCTTCTCCTGGCACAACTCCACCAACCGCAGCCCTCACTTTCTCTTACCGACAGGAGGGCCCCACCTGTCGGCGCCTCCTCCACTGTACTTCTTCCATCCCTTTCCAGCAGAGCGCCTCGCCCCTCTCTGCTTTACCCAGCGTCGAGCGCCAGCTCCGCCGCCCGAGCCGCGGCCAACCAATCCCGCCACTCACCTCAGCCACTCCGCGTCACCCGCGCCACCTCGCTGCTCCCCTTTCCAGCTCGGCCACCACACCTGCTCGCCCAGCCGCGTGCACCCGATGCCACCTCTTGGATGCCGTCCGCGTGTCCCTTGGGCCCCGGACACCGAGGATCGACGCCCCTCCTGTAGCCGCACCCCCGAACCCTAGCTGCCCCTTCCATAAATACCGGACGCCACCATCTCCCTCGCCTTTCCGAGTTCGCGACGCCACCCAAGCTACCAGAGGGGAAAAACCCCAATTCCTAGGAAGAAAAGGAGAGTAAGGTGAGAAGGAGAAGGCGTCACCCGAGGTAAGCCGTCGCACCGAAGAGAAGCCGGGATGCCGCTGGAGCGCCACCGCTCCTGTCGTCCCCGACGCCAATCGAAGGAAGACGCCGCCGCCATGAGGACGAGCTGAGCCGCCGCCCGCCGTTCTCTGCCTCCCGCGATGCCGCCGTCGCGAGGAGAAGATGGAGCGCTGCGTCAAGCCGGAGGACATCGCTGCCAAGCTGAAGCCGCCGACCAAGGACGTCGCCCAGGCACTGCTTCACCTACATCGAGCCGCCGTCATTGCCGTCGAAGAGCCGCGCGCCAAGGACGACGACGACGCCCTGGACTCCCTCGAGCCTGCGCCGCTTCACCACGCCGTCGTCCCCCTGGCACTGCGTCGAGCCGTCACGGCCTCACCTCGACACGGCCCCGCCTTGCACTTCTTCGAGCCCTCGGTGAGCGCCACCACCCAAGCTCCCCTTTTTCATCATTGGCCTTGCTCTATTTGCGAGCCCAGCCGTGCCGCCGTTCGAACGTCCCACCACGACCGGAGCTCGCTCCATGCCCGCGTGCCGACCGCTGCCACCCTTCCAGCCTTTCTGAGGCCCGGCCTTCGAGCCGGGCGCATCCTTCTGCAGGTACCGCTGCTGCCCTGCTCGCGTCACGCACAGCCGCTCGCCGCGCACGTCCGCCTTGCCTTGCCCAAGCTCCACCGCACGCCGCCCGCGCTCGTGCTCCGCTCTGCACCTGCGCGTCGCGCACCGCCCACACCCCGTGCTCGCGCTCGTCTCCACCGCATCGCCACGCGCGCCCGCCGCGTGCACCGCCGCCGCTCTGCTCCGCTTGACCGCTGCCACTCCGGCAATGCGCTTTCGTCTCATGCGTCACCAACCCACGTCGCGCCGCCGCCGTTGCTCCTCGAAGCTCGCGCGCGTCACCACCATCTCGCCGCCGCTTGCGTGACGCCGTGTCGCGCTGCACGTCGCTCCTGCACGCGCGCCCTGCCCTTTGTGGCATTTGCTCGAACGCCTCGTGTGCGATCTAACCCGCTTGGCCACCGATCTAGCCACACAGACCCGTGCCACACTGGATCTGCCCTTGCCGCAACGGATCCTGCCTGGCCACGTGTCGATCCTGAGCACAGCCGCACGGGAGACTACACGGCAGCCGGCCGCACGAGGATCTTTTGTGCCTGCTTGCGTCAGCAATGACGTCATCGACGCCGGCCATTTTCACGTGAGGCCCTACACTTTGCAGTTTAGCCCCTGGCCGGCCCTTTTTCAACTTAACCCCTGGTTCTTTTGCATCCAAGCCCCTGATCTTTTCGGTTTTTACGAAAAGGTCCTTCCACCTTGGCAGTTTTGCGTCCAGGCCCTTGTAGTTTTAAGAAATGAGTTTATTCCTTTATAAATCCTTTTTCTTAATAACTAAAATGGGTTAAACCTTAGGTAATTCATATCTTTCCATCCTAGCTCCGTTTAATGCCAAACCAGTTGCGTTAGGTTCCTAAAATCGCGCTCTACACCTCAGACCTAGTCGAGTGGCGTCCGCGACTTAGTCATGTGACCGCCACGCAAACCTAGCTGGCCAACCTATGCCCGACACATGGCGCTGACCCGGTGTTCACTCGACCGCCACGTGGCTAACTTGTTAATGACCCATAGGACCATGGACCCACTTGTGGGACCCACCGACTAACAGCCCGGACCCACCTGACCGATGGGCCCACATGTTGACATGTGGACCCGCTGACCCTTTGACCGACCCGGTAGCCTTTGACCGTTGACCTAGTCAACTTTGACCAGGTCAATGATGACATCATCATGACCCGTGATGATGTCATCAACCCTGGACCAAGGCCTTCGCCTGCTCGACTCCCGATTTAACCCCGAGTCGACAGCTGACACCTTCCAGCTGCTAACTTGTGCTCTAACTTTTATTTCTTTTTCTGGAAGGATTTATAAATCCTGAAAATGGATTTAAACATCGTAAAATCATAATAAATCAACCGTACCTCAGAAAAATATGAAACCAGTTTCAGTATTTTTTTAAATCATGACGAACACGATAGAACAGAGATTGCTATTATTTGGATCTCAATTGATTCTTATTTGGAGTTTAGTTGCTAGTAGATGTCGTTGTTTATTTGTATTTGTGTCCAATAGGATCCCCGGAGGACCCGGACTTCTTCGACGACGTCGACTACGCTGAAGACGAAGCTAAAGACGTAACTCCATGTTCATGCCCATTCTGCTTCTTTGTACCTATTAGGCATTGCAAGTAGAATTGCTAGCGCTTCTATTGCATTGATGAGATGATGATGAGCCCGCATAGCCTATTTATATATCCTGATTCCTTGATTGCCTATTACACTACTATATATGATTTCTATGCTTGCATGTGTGGGATATAGTGGTGGTTTTAAACCTCTTGGCGTGAGTGTTTTGGGTGGGAAAACTTGGAGAGTTTCGAACCCCCGGTTGGAGTGAGCAGACATTAACCGACCTTTGGGTCGGGGATGGGAAGTATTTGGACAACTTCCCTAGACTAGGATGAGGCGTTGGGTGGCCATACCTATAATGGGTGCCGATTCACGGACCACAGTGGTGGATACACATTTGGGGACCTCCTTGATCTGGCCTAGCCTAAGTCAGATTGGACCTAGTGACAGGAATTTTCACGAGCACACTGCTTACCCTTATGGGAGGGGTTCCAGCCATTCTCTTTCTCGGTGGTACCAGTTCTGAGGGAGTAGTGTGTAGGATTGGGTGGTGTCTGAGCATGCCCACGGAACATGCCCAGGAGACATTCGGGATGTTCAGCACCCGGCGATTCTTGCCCTTCGTTTCCGAGACCCCTCAGCGCCTGTGTGGTGCTAGAGACTCACGATCCTGGAACGTGCGGGTTTGCCCGTACGAGTCCGTGTCCGGGAATTCAGGCTGGTACTGTTCGGTTAGGAAGTCATGGTTGTGGGTTGCGTCTCGAGGTAGCCGTACACTGCCTCGCAGCCCGAGTGGGTCTAGTGCACACTGCAGAGTTATGATCTATACGTATAGCCGCGTCCTCAGCCGTGGACATCCCCTGTTTACTGGCTTCGTCTGATTAGTGTTTTGGGACTTTCTATCTCCCCCACTTCTAAAATTATAGGTTGGGATGAAAGCTACTAGTTGAGGTTAAGGTCCGGCATTTGCCGTTGAGATGGGGAGGGTCGGAAGCTTCCCCACCGACTTGAGATGTGAAGGAGGTGAGGTTGAGACGGGAGTCTGGTGCGCCAGAATAGCCCGTGCTGTTGTGATATAGTTGGGATGATGATGATGGTATTTTATACTTTGCTGCTGCTGCATAGGAAACCCGAGCTTTTCCTTGATATACTTTTACCCTTTAGAAGTTAGGCCACTTAAAGCTTGCATACGGATGGTGACATGTACCTATCCCATTCCTTGGGGATCGTTTGTGAGTTGCAGGTTAGGACTTGGTGTTCAAGTCCGAAAGTGTTAGATGGGTAGAGCTGCTTCGCTCAAGGTTGTCTATGGATTGAAGATGAAGACTTGAAGATTTAGCTACCGCTACACAGGATTTCCGCTTGTCGCTCAGCCGTGAGGCTTGTACTATGCTCGTATTTCCATATTGGTATGGATGTAAATCTCTTCTTGTAATCTAAATTCTTTGTATGACTATGATATTATGCTGAGATGAGTTCTATACGTGATAGCTACTGACCCAGGGACTATCACAAGGGTACAGAGAGTTGGATTCTCGATTATGAAAATCCGGTTCGTCACAGATGGCGACTCCGGTGGTGCACGCGCGGCGGGCGTTGGGGATCTGGAGGACTCGAACGGATGCGAGCCGCGGGGAGGCCAGAAGAAAGCAGCTGCGGGGAGGAGGCTACAAGAAAGGAGCAGGCGGAGAGGTCGGAGAAGAACGGATAAGGGAAAGGAAGGAGCGGTTGGGGGGAGTGATTTATTTTTTCATTTGGCTGGGAGTCTGGACGAAGCGTCCAACGCTTCCGGACGTAAGTCTGCTAGCATTACCGAAAACCTTATCATCCATCTTCCACTTACTTCAAAATTCGTGAAAAGAGTCTTAACTATTGGATCTCTCAAACCCTAGCTCTTGTGCTCCTCCTCCTCCCACCCTATGAGTCACGACTCACGAGTTGCGCGTGCCCGCGGGGGTGGTGATATGATGTGGCGAGTGGCGCCGAGGACGACTTGGGTTGGGTCGTGGGGTTTGGGGCCTTTTGCCTTTTGGGGTGGTCGGAGGCTCACCATCAATTGGACCTTAATAGATGGTTAACCATCTTGGCATCTTGCGAAAGCTGTGTAGGAGTCCCATCCCGTTTTCCCTCCCGGGCGCCGTCAATAAAAAAACAAATACCAAAATTTAGAAAAAAAACAAATATCAGTAGTTCCAATGAAACATAAAGTTTTTTTAGGAGAAAGTACACTTGGTTGACATAAAATGGGCCAGTTTGCAATAAAATGGGCCAGTTTGCAGTTTTGCACCTCTAATTGATGAGAATACCCACCAGCTCTTTGCTTTTACATCTTGTACAAATAAAAACCATCTAGTATCTGTCCATCCATCCTATCGAAAAGCTCATTCGCTACACACTTTGGAAAATGATCCGTTAGTAGAGATGTAATGTAACAACCACTGAATCCTGATCACATCACCCTTCAGTCCTTCACACATAGCCCCTGCTTTTAATTGTTCCAAGATCAGAGGCCCGATCGCCCCTTGTCTGCCACTGCACCCGAATACCCGATCATCCTCCATACATAGTTGGCCAGCCGCCGGAGACACAGCACTGGTGATGGAAGATGGACACACAAGTTGAGCGCGCGCGCGCGCGTGCTCTTTCCTCTTCTTCCTCCTCTGCCTCCTTTCCGCTTTCTTCCCCGACATGACATGCCTGCCGTTCTTTCGTCTTTCGCCTTTCCTACATGCATGGCTGACAAGGCCAGAGCCCAGAGACCAGCGATTCGGTTCGCAGGCCCGTCGTCTGCGTCCATACGCGCACGTGTCCCGCATGGCGGAAGGACGACGCGCGTGCGCCCACCCATCATGATGGATTGGATGCTAGCGGCCACACGGACGACGAGACGACTGCTTGCGCTCGACAGATCATCAGACGTGAGACCGTTCGACCGGCCGGCCGGCTTTCGCGGGCGACGCGACGCCGGCAAGCAGGCCCGCCGGCGAATGGCGTTTCTTCCTCCTGTGCTACGCTACGCTAGACGACTGAATTCCCCTGACACCGACCGTACTGCCAAAGGTTCGTTCTTGCTCTTGCGCTTTTGCTTTTGGAACGCGCGCGCTCAAGTTCCAAAACTCAAGACGGGGTCTCGATCTGCTTTCTGTCGTTTCGAGAGGAATCTGTTACCCCCAGCAGATTCCCGTACTGCACTGTTCATGCATGTTGGCATGTTGCTGGTTTGCTGCGATGCGTATACACCGACCTCAATTTTGTCCCATAAGAACGCAGTGGTCGATCCCCACATATAGGCTGCTCAAAGATTATTCTCTCACGCTCTCGAGAAACCGATCGCAGATGTGCTTGTGCCCCATCTATGATGAGGACTTCATTCTGTTTGCATAAATCATGTGCAGAGGAGGAGATATGTGTTCTTTTTTTGGAAAATAGAAGTACTAACTTTCACTCTCTACTGCACCAATTAGAGATCGATGCACACGTACGGTCATTATTAAACTATAGAAGATTACAATTTTATTGACAATATATCTATAAAAATGTCACCCACAATTTTTTTAGCCATGCCACAACTCACTAACTATGGATAAGATAAGAACGTTTTGAGGAAATTATATTGACGGTTTGGAAATAATCTAGCACATTGTGGAAGTCGAACCTTTCAGAGCAGAAAGCAGTTTATGGGGGCGGCAGATCCGTGAATACCTGTTATAGGAGCACACTTATATCCCGATACCAATTTTCCTTTTTGGTAATAAGTGTTCTATGTAATCTTTTATTTTTTGAGGAATTTTAGAATGCTTGGAAATAATAAGACCCGTTCATTATGAGAAATCGGATGGTGGAAACAAAGGAAGTACATAGAGGTATCTAGATAAAGATATCAAAAGTACCAAATCCGTGGGTCAAGTACTAAAAATAATACGACCAATCATTGATTTAATTTATTTTTTATTTAGATTGTTTTTTTTTTACTTTTTTTACTCAAAACAGCAGGTGCTTTTAGGTGCTGGTGGGTACCTCCACAAGCAATGCAAAACTTTTCTTGCAAAACTATAACTTATTATTCATACAATTTTGACGGATATGTTTTTCAGATAACTTCCTAGAAGAGCTTGTTAAGGAAACTTTTGGGGTACTTTCTAGAGAAAATTCCCTATTTAGCAATGGAAGAAACTGACCTTCCTTATTTAACACTCAAAACTTGTTTCTTCCTCATTTGGCATCAAAAACAAATTTGATTCTTTTTTTAGCACTTTCGTTAGGTCTGTTAGTAACTTCTGTTAAAATATACTGAGCAGCATGTCATATATTTAGTTGTGGACTAAAATACCCCTGATCCATAACCAACTCAAAATTGTCCGTCTCCCATTGGTTTTCATCGTTGCCTCGCCAAAATTAGATCTCCGTCTTCTGATGGTGTCACCCCTGCATCCCGTTTTCACCGTAAAAATCGAGCGCTCGTTCCCATGCCCACAATCTCATCTTTCCAAAACAACAACAACCACATCTCCCGTAAAGCCCACAATCTGCTCCTGCTTGCCCATCTCACGCTGATGCAATGGACACGTCCCCCTCCCCATTCCCCAACCCAAGATCTAGACGCAGCGGCGGGCATGGCGCGGCGGCCACGGTAGCAGACGAGAAATAGTGCACGTGCAGAGCAGGGCCATGGCGGAGGGAGGCAGCAGCGGCGTGCACAGTTGGGGCGGAGCGGGGCTGTGGCGGCACACGCGCACAGCCTTCTCTCCAAAGCCCAAGGCCTCCTTTGGCGGACATGCTGAGGTGATCGACAAGGCCGCCCATGGCGGCATCTGGGACGGCTGGCTGTCGACCATGATGCTTGACTCCCACAGCGTGATGATAGCAATGGACGTGCTGGGGCTGGGACGGAGCCTGACACGGTGGTGTGATGATAATTTTCATCAGGGAAGAATGGAAGATGGATTGGGGGGAAGAAAGGGGAGACGAAGGAGATGACGTGTGGGCCCCCCGAGTCATTGAGTGGAGATAGGCAATGTTGGCGCACGAGCAGGCTCCTCCGCTCGGTCGAGGTGTTGTTTGGCGGAGGGAGATGGCATGCTTAAAGACCAGGGGTAAAAATGTCTTGTCATGTATAGTTTAACAGCCAAGCTAACGGGAGTGCTAAGAAAGGAACCAAACAATTTTTTTTGCCAAAGAAGGAAGAAACAAGTTTTGAGTGCTAAATAAGGAAGACCCTTTTTTGTGGTGCTAGATAGGGAATTTTCTCTACTTTATAAGGACAACTTATCAGGGAAACCTGTTTATGTAGAACTTCTCAAGAAAACCATTTTAAGTAGAACTTCTCAAGAAAACTTGTCTCGGCCATTTTTTTTCTTAAGACTTCTCCAACATGGCTTTGGAAAACTTTCTTCTAACAAGTTTTCTTGAGAAAACATCTAAGAACAAGTTTTTGTCAAAAAAACTTTCTTAAAACACAATTTTCATAAACAATTAAGTTTTGTAGAGAAAAGGGCGACCTTTGGTGCAGTGGTAGAGCTTCACCGCCTGTGACCGGAAGGTCCATGGTTCAAGCCACAGCCTCTACACATAAATGTACATGAATGGCTGTGCACACCACCTTCATCATTTTCTCATACTCGCATATGACTTTGAGATCTATTTGAGAACTATGAATTTTATGGGCCAAGCCTACAAATTCCAGATTTGACAGACGCATTTCGAATCCGATCCCTCAAGCCATAAATCTCGTAGGAGTAGATCACTGATTGGATGCATGGTATGTTCCTCCAGCATTGCGACGACCCAGAGAACCAGAAGCCAAAGCCCATATGCGCATCTTCGCCGTGACACAGGCGCGCCAAACAGACAGCTAGCGAGGCATGTTCACCGGAGGACCGAACCAAAACGACAGAATCGATTCCCATCCGTTGATCCCCATCCTCACGTAACGGCCGGCCACTTTAGCTCCTCATCCGCCGACCAGCCGGCCATTGCTTGTCTTGTCGCACTGTTAGAAAGGCAGTCGCGGTTGGGAACCCGGGTTTAGTACCGGTTCCGAACCGTGACTAAAGTTTCGATACAGTATTTAAATGGGTGGAAAACTTTGGATGGAAATGTCACATTAAAAGAAATGTATCATTTAGAAGTAGTAAACGTGGACTACTAATAAAACAAATTACAGATCTAGCCAGGAAATCGCGAGACGAATCTAATGATAGGTAATTAGAGGGTAATTAATCAATAATTAGCGAATAGTTACTGTAGCATTTCTGCTGCAAATCATGGATTAAATAGGCTCATTAGATTCGTCTCGCCACATACATTCCATTCATGTAATGGAATAATTTTTTCGTCTACATTTAATACTTCATGCAAGTGAAATTGGCTTGATGTGACATTTCGATGGAAAATTTTAAAGGGAACTAAACAGGGCCTAGCCGTACAGTTTAGTACCGGTTCTACAACCGGTAGTACAATGCATCATTTAGTCCTGGGCCTTCACTTGAGCCGGTACTAAAAAAATGTCCCGCATAAAAAAAAAGACAGGTGCTTCACTCCTCCTCCTCCTCCTCCTCCTCTTCTCTAGTTTTCCTTTCCACCACTACTTCATCTTTCTTCTAAGTTCTTCAAGAACTGTCAATATTCGTTCTTCAAGAACAAAGAAGAGACAAAGCTTGTACATGTGGGAAGAAGAAAGAAAGAGACGAGGAGTAAAGATTAGGAAGAAGTCCAAATTACTCCCCCTCAAGTATAAGCAAAGTCCGGATAACCTTCTAAAGTATGTTTTGGTTCAGTTTACACCCTAAACTATGGCATTTTGTTCAAATTACCCCCTAATAAAATTTGTCTTTTTTGTTTCTCCATACATAAGTGAAATCTTGAGTTCAAAATTTACCGGATGGTAGTTGACATCGCAATGTATGTCAAAAAAATATATTATAATTTTTTATCATTATTTTTAACATAATATTTTGTCCCTCCCGCGCCGCTCGTGCGGCCGGCCTCCCGCGTCGGCCCTCGCACGTGGCCAGCCACCCGCGCCGGTGCCGCCTTGGAGCGCCCCGCCTGTCTGCCTACAGAGAGGAGAGAAGAGGATAAGTCCCTGGCGAAGAGGAAGGAAAAAGAAAATTAGAGAGAAGAGGGAGAAGAAAGGACGAGATAAAGGAAGAGAAGACCAGATATTTTCCCGTGTGAGATTAGTCCCGGCCGGAGTAAGGAGCCGGTACTAAATGCACTCGAGTATGGGATGGAGATCAAATCCGGTACTAAACGTGTCTCAGAAAGCCTTTGGGGTGCACTTTAGTATCGGTTTGTATCTTCAGCCGGTACTAAAGTGCCCAGGGATACTGTTTTACCAAATCTCGTACTAAAATGCGACTTTAATTTCGGTTCGAACACAACCGAGACTAAATGTATAAGGACCAAATAGTGTTGGTTGCCACTAGTTCATCGGCTGGCCGCGCCGTCGCCGTCAGGGTACGGAATCTAATGCAAGCAGCTTGGCCATCAGGCCGGCGGCCGGCCCATGGCGAGCAGTGCAAGCTAACCGCCCGTCCGCCGCACATGTATTTCCACGACGTACGGCTCGCCTCACCTGAGTCCGGGTGCAGTGTAATCAGTGTAGCGAACTGGCGATTGATGGTAACTGTAGCATTTATGTGTCGCGGAATCCCCGGAAAGCGTATTTGTATGCGTATGCACACAGCACAGGGAGTGAAGCTAGGCCTAAGCAAAGCAGAGTACACCAAACAAGTCAGGGGGTGACGAGACGGACACAGATCAGGTGCAGTACTGCACCTGCAGTGGAGGTCGCTGACACGTGGGCCCCACAGCCCTGCAGGCCCACGTGTCAGCGGCCTCCACTGCAGGTGCAGTACTGCACCGGATCCCTGTCCTAACGAGACTCCATTGCGTCTCGTGGGCCAATGTGGCGTGCATACAGGCCTATCATTGGTGGTCATAGCGAGCGGGTGTGTGTAGTAGAAGAAAGCCACAGGACGGCCCCGCAGCCAGCAATGGCGGCCGCATGGAAGCAGAAATGGGAAAGGCCAGCTGAAGAAACAAAAAATGGAGAGGAAAAGGTGAGTGAGAAGACTCGGACGCGACGAAGGAATGATAGATTGCTGTGGACAGCTGCAGCCCTCACAAAAGATAAATGTGAGAGCGAGGTTCGCAATTTGGTTAGGCGATAACAAGAGTCATGATAATATGGTATAGGGAATAGACACATGCATGGTGGCGTTGACGAGGAACTAGTAAAACCATATACGATAGGTGCAACTTCAAAGGAGATAAAGCCTCATTGTTCAAGTTGTCTATATATATATAAAAACTATAAAGGACAACGACATCCTCCAAAATGTAGTAATGATATCATCTAAATTTTTTGTTGCCATGTGTTTTTAAAAGAGTAAATTTCACTAGGGTCTATTAACTTTACCCCCGTTCCACATAGGTCCGTTAACAAAAAAATGGGTCATTTGGGTCCTCAAACTGATAAATCATCCCATCTAGATCCAAAGTTGTCCACTAATTAGTATATTTTACAAAAGGCTCTCTAATTTGCCGGTTCTTCTCCACTCAACACCCCTCCCTCCCCTCCTATCCGGCCTCCACCTCCCTCCACGCGGCGAGCATGACCGTGCCCCTCTTCCCGGAGTCGTGCGCCGTGAGGGCCCCGTGCCCGAGCGCGACGGCGACGGCCAGCTCCTCGAGGAGCTTCCGCGGTTCGGCCTCGTCCGCGGCGGCGACGTGCTCGTGCAGCAGGCAGAGCTGCTGCGCGCGGACGCGCCACTCCTCCAGCTCCCCCACCGGGCCGGTGAGGCGGCACAACTTGGCGGCGAGCATGTACGGCCGCGGGTCGGACGGGTCAGCCAGCGTGGCCTGCGCGTAGCGGCCCAGCGCCTCGTCGAAGTGCCCGTCGTGAGCGGCCACAAGGGCGACGAGGAGGTTGACGTCGGCTGCCGAGCCAATGTCACCCTCGGCCTCGACGCGGGCAAAATCGCGCTCCGCTTCGGCGAGTACCTCGCCGGTCCGCGCGCTAGAGGAGGAGGGGAGCTTGGTGCGGAGCAGCACCGACAACGCCAAACGACACAGAGCCTGGATGCTGGCCATGCTAGCAGCTTGTCCACGCCCTTGTCGCCGGTCAGGGAGGGCACAACAGTCTCGGGGATGCTCTCGAGCCACTCCTCGCCATCCCCGGCCCGGCCGAGCGGGTAGCACAGCGCGCCGGCGATGAGACGCGGCTCGCAGTCATCCGGACCCGGCACGCTACGAGACGACGCTGCCGGGGCCGGAACGTAGCAGCAGCCCGGCGGTGAGTACGGGGCCACGAATGACTACGGAGCCAAGCACGTAGGTGGCGTCGAGGAGGAGGGTCTCTCTGGTGAGGGCCGCGCGGAGCCCCTCGAGGCCAGGGCGACACGCACGAGGTCGAGGTGGCCGACGGCGGCTGGCGGCTTCACTTCAGCGGGAACGGGAACGTAGTGAGAGGGCTGCCCCTCGGCCCCTACTCACCTCGCCTCGCCTCGCGCCGGAGAGGCAGAGAGGGCGAGGCTGGCCGGAGAAGAGGAGAGGCCGGAGAGGAAGGGAGGGAGGGGTGTCGAGTGGAGAAGAACCGACAGATGAGGCGGTCTTTTGTAAAATATACTACTTAGTGGACGGTTTAGGACCTAGATGGGACAATTTAATAGTTTGCGGACCCTGATGACCCACTTTTAGTTAATGGACCTAGATGGGACAGAGGATAAAGTTAATGAACCCTGGTAAAATTTACTCTTTTTGAAATGTAGCAAAATTGTTGCTATATGTAATTCTCAAGGGAAAATTTCCCACAAAAAGGGGGGAAATCAATGTTTGGATAGTTGAAACAATATGACACACAACATAACCTGCTGACGTCATCTTTTTTTGTCATCATGCGAATTAAAATTCTTAATTTACATATCTAAAAAGCTTAGTGCATTGTGGCCTTGAGAGACGAGTGCAGTGGAAACATGGCACCTATCAAGGTTTCATGTCATTTTTCGAGTATTTCATTGAAAGCTTTCGGTCAAAGGGTGGTTAAACAATTTTTTTAGCATACTAATTATGTTATTAAATTTTCTATGTATTTTGTTCTAAAAAATCAGCTCATAGCTTAGTGAGTTTAGGGCAGTCTATAGCTAGTTTCTATGTCGCCACATAAGCAAGAAATCACTATACAAACTACACTTCAGAACCCATGATTTCTTAATGTGGAGTTTTAATAATGCATCATCTCTCATCTCTACCAATCATAGTTGTTCTCCATCCATCATGAAAAAACCATCATCTCCCAATGCAACATTTGATAGTGTCTAGTGCATAGGTTATCGTGTAGAAACTGGGTCTCATGTAAGACCTTCTTCCTCTCTCTACTCTCTTTCTTATTTAATATAGTGACACCTAACCTAAAAGTTCTATGTGGCAATCTAATTAATAATATAGAAACCATTCTAGTTGGAGGGTTAGGACCGTCCTTGGAGGCAAAAATCTGGTTTCAGGGTGCGCAGTTCGAGTCGTCCCCGGCTTGCATTACATTTATTTTTATTTCCTAACTTTGTGTGGACCCCGCATGTTAGTGATAATAAAGAAATAAATGAAAAAAGGCCTGCGCTGCATTGGAATCGAACCCACGACATTTCAGAAACAATGTGGAGTTCGAACAACCATAGTACAACAAGCTGCAATGTGTTTGTTTGAGGTAAGGAAAATAAATTGGCAGTGAAGGAATGTTTTCACCAATTTTTGTTTTTTCGGTAACAAACGAAAGCTGTAAAATTTCGCTGAAATTTCATCGAAATTTTTAACCCTGGCGCTTATACTTGATGCTTGTGGACGTACATGGTTTCAAATGACACACTCTTGTTTCAAAATGCCAAGGTGAAATGAAGAATTGAGCGGGGGCGGGCATCCACCTCATCCTTGTTTATCTTTTCTTCTTCTTCTACCTTGACCCATGACTACAAATTATAGGGGGCTCCATGGGCTATAGGAAACATGACGAACAGAGTGAAGCTGCACAAAACATCCAAAGTTGGAAGTATTGCCTTCAATGAGATAATTACACCCATGCAATTCTAACCCTGATGTAAAGTCCTCATAAAAATTGTCACGGCGATTCCTTGTCATTTGGTAAACCATGATATACAACAATGGGTGTTGATATGTAGAATGCAAACATGACAAGCACGGAAAGAGAAGCCAAGGGTCAACAAGTGCCCATATATGGTCTACCAGACTTCTTGCTCAGTTTAGTTCGCGAGTAAAAAAAAAAACGATTGACCACTAACAACAGTGATCTCCAAGCATTTTATTAGGGAGATTTTACAACTAGGGAGGTTAGCAAGCTATTGCACTAAGCATTTCATTAGGGAGATTTTAGAGAGGGGCTGGTGAATACAACTACCCATTTGTGGAGGTATTTAGAATTTAATATGACCTTCAGTGGGGGTGATTGACATGGAAATCTTTTCCAAAACTAGTAGGATGGCACGTGCCACAGTCACGTGTTTTTCAAAAAATATGATATATAAGAATTTATATTTGCAAAAATTTCAGTAAATATAATTTTATATTACCAATTATGTAATAAATATCCATACAAAAATTAGAGCACTAATCATTTGTGATGATACTAATGAGCAATCAGAGAACAAAATTACATATATGCTCGGCTCAAATGGAGATCTAGTAGGTTTCAGTCTGTGTGGTGATCTCATGATCCTGCAAAATCAAATTAAAATAATCAGCAAAAGAGATGTAGGATAGAGGTTAAAAGTGAACAAGAAGTGAAATTACACGAGGATTTTAAAATTACAAGCACTTCTCACTTAGCCTTTATTTTGAGAACAAGAAGCAGTCCTTAATTATATACAGTAAAAGAAATATCATAGAAAAATACCAGACCCTTTATGTTTACTTGTGAGAAATCAAAATCAAACGACTCTTAGAGTTGTAGTACACTTCTGCTTGATAATCTAACTAATTTTCTGTGAAGAAAATTGCACTAATGCATTCATATGTACATACATACCTCTGTCAAAATGGTGTTGAGGATCCTCTAGTGGCCCTTGGAATCCTGCCATTGGCATGCTCAATAATAGAGCACAAGGGCGCTCAGCTGTTCACGGTCCTTTGCCATTTTGCAAACAAAGATCATCATTCAGAGCCAATGTTCCTGTATGATAAGGTATACTGATTAGTAAAACTGAATCTCATTTCTTTTTCATTTTTCAGAGGCTCAAAAAAATTGGAATGATTAGCAAAATATATTGACCCTAACAGATATTTTACACGTATATGGACATCGGCATCAGGTAATCTAATCAAACCAGGTTTTGAGTAGAATGAGCTTAAAATCCTTCTTAACACCTCAGGTTCAGATCAACCCCCTTCACATTACCACCTGCTGAAAGAGTTTCCATGATTGACAGCCATTTATCAGCATTACCATCATTATTTCCTTTTTTTAAGGAACGATTACCAGACAAAAGAATTGGCTGAACCAGGTTGAGGCCTTCAATTTGCAATAGAATAAATATTGGCACTTGTTATTATTGCTGCCCACAACCATCAATTGGATACAAAAAATCCCCATGATGATAAAAGTCTCAGACATAAGAGCTGCAAGCATACCTTTGAATGGAACGGCCATAAATTTCTATATGCATACTTTTTAATGTATTGACCTGAAAATTTTCAATGCATACATAGCCCTGGAAAAAGGGAATATTTCAAATGGAACATGCTCAAGAGTTTACCTCCGAAAACAAAGAGAAGTGGAGACAGCTCAAGAAATTCATTTAGCCTATTGGTCAACAGGTATCTGCAAGCAAAGGGATTAACATGCAAGGAAGAAATGAAAACAACATATGACTTATTTTGCAATTCGGATATCAGAACACTAAATCATTCAATTACTCGTCCATCAAAAAATCAGCCGAGGAATTTCTTAGAGATAATAGGCAAACAAATACTACCACACTGTTACATGAAAAATACACTTCACATGCCTGTAACTTGCAGATAGAATAGCATCAATCTTTTGGTAGTGTATAAAATTCATTCCCTTCTACATCAGCAAAAAGTATATCACTCCAGTAAATAAATGAGACAGGATAGTAATAACATGAAAATTTTCTTAATGGATAATGCATATAGAAAAGGGTTATTTGGATCCATGCCATTACAATTTTCAAAGTTTGGAGATATACCATTACAATTCACCTATTTGGAGATACGCCATTACAATTCTTTCTTTGTTTGACATGTGCCATTCTCTACGTATTTGATGCCCGTGGATCCGTTTTTGATTCCCTTGGACTCACCCAGATGCTTCCGTATTTTCGTATGGTCCAAAATAACCCTACTACTTCTCTTCTCTCCACTCGCTGACATGTGGGCCCCACGTCATCTTCTTCTTCCCCTTCTTCCCCAACCGGCCACTCCATCTGCCGCCAGCCGCTGGCGCTCTGCCCCGTCCCCGCCGGTGCTCCAAGTCGACGCGGGCTAGCTCCACCGCTCGAGGCCGTCGGAGCTCCGTCTCCCCTGCGCGAGCTGCACCGCTCCAGGCCGACGAGCTGCAGCGGCGGCGGCCGGCGCCTCCCTTACCGGCGCCCGCGCGTGGTGGTGGGCCAGCATGGACGCCGGCGTGATGGCGAAGCCGGATTTGGCGGCGGCGGACTCTAGCTTGGCCCTGCCGGCCGCGCGCGGAGGAGCGAGCTCGGCGGCGGAGCAGCAGCTCGGGCGGCCCCAGCGCGCCTTCTCCTCCTCCGGCGGGTGCGTCTCCTCCTCCTCTCCTCCCGCCAGCCCGCCTCCACGTGGATCTAGGAGCTCGAGCGCCATGGCCGGCCTCGTCCTCCTCGGCGGCGGTGGCCTGGCCTCCAGCAGCGCGTGGAAGCTGCGGGTCGCCGGCGACCTCGAGCTCGGCGTCCTCCACTCCTCTGTCCTCCACACCTCGCGGCGGCCGGCGTGACCCCCTGCACCGGAGCAGATTCGCGCGCGCGCAGAGCTAGGCTGTAGCCCCTTCATGGATGCGGGGAGCTGGACTGGAGCGGCAGCGCAGAGCACGGATGAGGAGCAGCGGCAGGTGGCGCTCCCTCCCCAGCGCGAGGCGGAGGAAGGAGGAGGATTGGGGAGGGGCGGCGGAGGAAAGAGGAGGACTGGGGAAGAAGAAGCTGGTGACATGTGGGGCCCACGAGTCAGTGAGTGCAGGGTGAAGGTGGATCAAGGGCATTTTTGTCCATACAAAAGCAACAGAGCCTGCACGTGGGTCCAAGGGCATCAAATACGTAGAGAATGGCACATGTCAAACAAAGAAAGAATTGTAATGACGTATCTCCGAATAGGTGAATTGTAATGGTATATCTCCAAACTTTGAAAATTGTAATGGCATGGATCCAAATAACCCTATAGAAAACCCAATGCATGAAACGCCTTTATATCACACAACAGAGTTCTAGATCCAAAGAAGCTGCTTTCCTTAAAATTATAAAGTCATAGATTATGGAGGTCATTCGAATTTAGCAATCAGTTTGTGTGCGAACAAAGCACATGGTTTCCTAATTACCCCAAAGCTCAAAATTAAGTAATTGCATTGACAGTAACATCACCAACGGTGAAAATGATCTACTGGAGGCCAAGAAAAACCTGAAAACATAACTGCTGAATCTCAATAAAACCTGAAATCTAGATAATATAGATCCGATAAAGGGAAGAATACCAATGTGAACTCACCATGGTTGCTGATGTGGCCACTGATCTACTAATAGTGGATGTGTCATGGTGGGATACGGCCACAAGAAAAACAAAAATATGCACACATGAATGAGATATGGCATGGAATGAGGCGTCAGATCGTTTTGTTTGCAGATCTGCACACAAAAATCTGCACCCTCCTCATCCTAGGCATCAGATTTTGGTTCGATCAAACATGGTGTAGGCAAATGAAGACACATACCTGCAAGGACGCGAATCGTTGACCGCGCGGGCCGAGGGGACGGCGGTGGTGTTGGATACGGCGGCGGGAGAGCCTGAAGGGGACCACTCTCATCCAAGACAGCAACGCCGCCGTCCACCCAGGATGTCGCGCCGGCATTCCTGTGACACCCTAAAATTAGAAAGCATTTAAAAAGAACCTTAAAAGTATTTTTAATATTAAAAACTAGATTAACTTTAATAGGATAATGCATTAGAAGAATGATTCGCATTAGAATATTTTGAAACCAACCATATGCATATGTTTGCTCTAACCTTAGGATAATTCTAAACCTTAGAGACCCTCCAAAGATTCAAGTTAGATTCGAAATAGAACTCAAATTCAAATTCAAACTCAAAATAGAAAAGAAAAAGGAAAACAGAAAAAGGAAAAAGAATAAACCTCACCTTGGGCCAAAATCACCCCGCCGGCCCAGCTCCACCCCGCGGCCTAGGCTTCTTCCCCGCTCGCCGCGGCCCAAACCAGCCCCGCTCTCCCTCTCCCGAAGTCCACTCCACCCCCTCCAACTCTCCCGCGCGCGCGTTGCTCCTCCCTGGTGACGTCGCGCTGACGTCACCGTACAGCTCCCCTTCTTCCTCCCCTCGCCGTCGCGCCCATCTCGCCGCCGCGGCCGCCCGATCCGCCTCCACCGGCGCGGATCGAGCCTAGGGGGACGAGCACGCCGCGTGTCGTCCCCACGGCCTTCCACCGCACCACGAGTGCGGCGCCGACCGCGCCCTGCGGCTCCGTGCGGAGCTCGCCGCCGGGGGCACGCGTCGCCGCCCCGTGCCGCCTCCTCGCCACGCGTCCGGCCGGGGAAGCGCCGTTGAAGCTCCGAGAGCTCACCCCCGGGCTATAAATAGCCCCGGGCACGCTTCCTCATAGCCCCATTCCCGCTCATTCGCCCCCGCACCACACACGCTCGCTCGCCGGCGCCGGCCGAGCGCGAGCTGCGCCGCCGCCGTGCGCGCCTAGCTGAGCCACGCCGGAGGCTGCGCCGCCGCACTCCGGTGAGTCTCCCCGCGCCGCTGCCTCGCCGCTGTCTCTCTCTCTCTCCCCTCCACAAGCGCCGCCGGCCGAGCGCCACGGGACCCCGTGCGCCGCCGTACTCCGGCGACCCGCTGGGGGGTCCTGGCCGTCCGCCACGGCGCCGGAGCACGCCGCCGTGCTCAATGCGCCGCCAGCCGCGATTCCGCCGCTTAGCGGAGTCCAAAACCCCTCCCCGCGCCTTTTCCCCTTTGCGCCGGCCGCCGCCCGAACTCCGACGAGCGTGCGCCACCGCCGCAGGCCTCGCCGCTCCGCCAGAGCATGCCCAGCCGCGCCGCCGCATCGCCCTCTCCCTCTCCACCGAGCCGCGGCCGTTCCCGCGACCCAGCGTGGCCGGGGCGCTCAACTCCGGCGAGCGCCCCTGCCTCCGCCGTCGCCCGCCGCCGCTCTCCTCCATTCGGCCCCGCTGGCAGCCGCGTGGCAGCCACGCTGGCCGCGGGCCCGCAAGCCAGCGGCTCAGCCACGCCAACGCGGCCGCCACCTCACCCCCGTTCCACTCCCTGCACCCGGTCCTCGTGGACCGCTGACCCAAGAGGGTCGCGGGTCCACGGGCCGTAGTCCACGGGTCCACAGCACAGTACCCAGCGCGGGCCGCGCCCCGCGGGCCCCGCCTGTCTGTCTCTCTCTCCCCTGATTAATTGCTAGGTACACCCGGCTAATTGCACACAAGAAGTTAATTCTCCACCTTAGAGCCTTCCAAAAATTCCCAAAAATTCACCAAAAATCCTAGAATAATTCTTAAGCCTAGAAATACATTTCTTTCCCTAAAATCTCACCCACAAACCCCTAGATTAAATAGTCACCTCTTTTTGGATTTAAATCCATTTAAAGAAATCATCCGTTAACCCTTGATTGATGTATTGATTTGTGTGACTAACCACAGACTCTGACCCGGAGAACAACGCCGAGGATCCAGATTACGAAGAGGAAGCAGGGGACGACCCCGACGCTGGACAAGGCAAGTCCCGCCATATTAATAATTATGGATATTACTGTTGTTATATAAGCACGCTGAATAATTGGAGAACCGGAACTTGATTGCACAGTTTTTACTTTAGACCGGGGAGTGGAAGGAAGATCCCAAGGAAGGGGATTCTGTCCTAAGAGCCACTTCGGGTCGCCACTAAGGACCGGTTCGCGGGAGAATCTTTCCATTGCCTAGTACAGTCCCGCATGCCAAAAAAGCATGGCCTTCGGGAATGCTTATTTATGTGAGGCCTTGATCCGCACCCCACTAGCCAGCTTTAGTAAACTGTCCCAAGGGGCCACGGTGGGCAACGGAACTCTTGGAGACAGACCCCGACAGAGGGCTGGGTCTGGCCGGTACGAGTCGCAGGTGATAGGGTCGGGAGGACCCCGTGGCAGAGTGCCACGATATATATTTTCTTGATGCATCAAGAATCTTTCCCCGGGAAGGTCCCTGTGTGGACGTGCGCGACTCCTACTTAGGCCCCAACAGTTTCCGTGGACAGAGCTAAGGAGTGGCTGTCTAGTAATAGACGCTGGTGGGAATGGATCTCGTAGGGCAGTACCGCCAAAGTACACGGTACGGGCTGACCGAATGCGGGACAGGAAAGTACGACCTCTGCAGAGCGACAAACCTATCTGGATAGCCGTGAATCCGGCAAGAGTCCAATTGGTAAAAGTCCCCGTCGATTAGATCACTAAAATAAGTATGACCCGCGGATTTCTCTTACCGCAGGTTGATATACCTCTGTTCACTAACCGGGACTGGTAGGGAGGTTATGCCCCTCCAGGACCAAACTTAATCTATTAAATTACTTTGGGACTTGCTGAGTACCCCTGACAGGAGTGCTCACCCTTGCTTCCACTTCATACCAGAGGACTTCACCGAAGACGGCGCAGGCGACGAAGGCTCGGAATGGTGACGTGCTCCACCGCGATGCTGAGGCTCTACATAGTACTGGTAGTTTTATATTTCCTGAATAAGCGGAGGCCTTGAGGCCCGCTCGTAGCTTTGTACAGACTCTAAGCTGTACATTGATGTAAATTATGAATAAAAGGTTATACGATGATGGTTTTCGATACCGCTTGTGAAGAACTACTTGCATTAGGACTTCCAGGGCTAATGCAGGTACTTGGGGAGCTCCATTTCACGGGCATGCCCCACAATTCCCCACGGACGGATGAGCTGCAGGCGACCCATCGTCTCCAGGGCCAGCAAGGAGCAAGTTGCGGCGGGGGCTGACGCGAAGGGAAGGAGAGCGGCGGCGGTAGAAAGGGAGAGGAGGAGTGGTGGCGGGCGGCACGGAGGGGATGGGCGACGGTGCCGATGGAGGGGCCGCCGCTGCGGATGGAAGGTGTGATGCGGGGGGAAAAAAAGAAGGCAAAGGATGGGAAGACAGAGGATGGAAGGCCGCCGCGACGAAGGATGAGGAGGGCGCCGGCGCCGACGCCAGAGGAGGGATGCGGGCGACAGAGAGCTACAAGATCCGTCGCCCACGATTCGAGCCCACGAGGTCGGCGACGGAGGATGCAGAGGGCGCCGGTGCTGGCGACGGAGGATGCGGAGGGTGCCGGCTCGACGGAGAGCTCCAAGATCCGCCGCCCTCGAATCGAGCCGGCGGAGGAGGATGAGGAGGGTGATGCACACCAGCAGGGAGAGGCCGCATGGATGGGATCCTGGTCTTCTGGGAGGAGGGGTACGGTAGAAAAGGAAAGAGATCGAGCTGTGAGGCCGTGATTGACGGGAATCAGAGAGAGATGAGCGCGGGTACGGTGGGCGGGTACGCTCCCACGCACGGTGAACAAAGAATAGGCGCGGGCTGCCGCCGGGGGACAAAACAACGGGGGGAGGATGACCAAACACGTCTACCCCCCTCCCCTTGGTTGTCCGGGGCCACCGTTTGGTCCTGATTTATGGGTCTTTTGTGAGGGGTAGGGTGGTAGAGTTGTGGGTGAAAAACTGTTTCAATTCTCACACTCTTTATAGTATAGAGAATGGGTGGCAGTTAATCATAAGCAATATGGATGATGTCTGACAGAGGCTTTCTTTTATTTTTGTTTTCCCTATTCCAAGATCATGCACTTTGTTAATGTAATAAGCAACGATGGTTGTGTGCATTGAACGTAGAAAGCAAAACTTATTTTCTTTATGTAAACAAAAGGTAATCATTTAACACAGGAAGCAAATTTTACATATATAGCATGTGTCTCCCCTCTTTCTAATCTAGCCCATCCCCAACCTTATACCATTCACTCAGCTCTCTCATGAGCTATATACCTACGTCGACACTCCCAATGCCACCATGCGTGCAGTGGGCCATTATTTTGTAACTGTCTTCGCCTCACCGATGCCTTTCCTACAAGACCCTTCAAGATACATCCTTCCTTCCATGCATTGCTCCTATCATAGCACTCCAAGTGCATTTGTCCTAAAAGTTTGGTGGATTCCCTCGTCGTGTCCTCCTTCCCCATATCCGACGACTACTGGTGCATGTGCCAAGGTCTCCACGAGCTAGCTAATCCTTCTTTGACAATATGTCATTAGTTGCTTCCACCCCAATCGCAGCCCTTCATCACAACCAGTTGCATCCATGCCATCTCGTGTGCCATTGTTATTAGAACGACTTTCTTCTAAACTCATCTTGATCAAGTAAGCCCCCACCAAACCCGGGCAAAATCTCTGAATCCAAATCCTAGTCCACATCTTTGGAACACCACTAACTTAAACATTTGCAAGATCATTGTCATCCTTTTAATCTAGCAACTCTCTTTTTAAAAAACAGTGAAGTATATCTAGTTCTGCATGGCGGAGCCAAGAATTCCAAGAATTGAAAGAGCCCAGACGAACAAAGTTCAAAGTGGCCACCTTCCCATCTCCATTACAAAAAGGTTGCACCGATTTGAATAGATAGCCTCTTGTGGTGATTGCCCTAGGCCAACCCCTCTAAGTGCATATACATTTAAGGAGAAAATCCTACTTTCACCCTCTAACTATCAAAAAGGTGTGTTTAAACCCCAACTGCAAAACAAGACATCAAGAGTCATGCAATTGTCCAAACTGAGCAAATATGATCCTTTGGGTGATTCCAAAGGAAATCTTCTAATTTTGAAAAGTTTAAAAAACACTGATTTAATATAAAAAATCCATAACAAATTTTATTCTAAATATGAAACAAGTGCAAAAAAGAATTTCTAGAAACGCCTGCCCATTGGCACTTTGTCAAGAGTTATTCAGATTATATTTATTTCCATTCCTAGTGCTTTATTACCGGGGGTTGTCGCTGACAGTTGACTCGGAGGAAGCTGTCTTTGCAGTAATAGTTTTCCTCTTGCGGGCAGCTCTCTTCCTCCGAGCATATGCTAGAAAGGATATGTCCTTGCCTCTATCTAGCAGATCTGCATTAGAATTGCCTTGATCATCACCCTTTGCACGAGGCATCACTTGGAAATCCTCAAATTCACTCGAACGGAGTGATGATTCTGAGTCATCAGAGCCTTGCATTGGTGGTTTCCACAGGTGAGATGGAATCGAGAATTTGGGATCCGCACCTGTTGGAATCTGATCAGGCATGATGGGCCATGAGAAAAACAAGTCCACATCCTCCTACGCAATCAGATATTTTTACTATCAGAGTGGTAATTTTACAGGTATAATAAGTGCATAATGATATACTACAAGTACTATACTTACTGGCTTGGGTGGATTTGTGGCATCAGAGAGCTTGGGGAGACATGGCACAGCGTCAACCTTTGGCATCAGCATCTACACTCGCTCCATGATCTCCTCTTCACTGAGTTCTTCACGACTCATTCTGGACGGATCTTCTTGTCCTTTGTATTCGAAGCCCCAGTGGTCCTTTTGCGCGAGTGGTTGCACTCGGCGTTTAATCCATGAGTATACCACGGAGGCTCCGGTCACACCTTCTTGTTTCAGCTTGGCGATGCGGGAGAGTAGTTCTGGGATTTGAATGTTCTCCGCAATGGTGGGTAGACTCTTCCACTCGGGGAAGTCTACTGGAGCAACTCCGGTCCACTCGGGCAGCTTGGGCTCATAATCTCCGACATGCCACCACTGCTCTTTCCATCCCGAGTTGCTATTGAACATGTCATACTCGAGATAAATGTCCTTTACATCTTGACGCAACTGGAAGCCAGCTCCGCCAACGGGGCATGTGGCATCTTTCTTGGGTTGAGGCTTGCACTGAAACAGCCTCCTGAATAACTGGAAGTGCGGCCTGATTCCTAACAATGCCTCACAGAAGAACACATAAATGGAAATCTGGAGAATCCCATTTGGTGTCAGATTGGGCAGTTCCAGTCCATAGAAAAACAACAGACCTCGGATGAAATCGCAAGTCGGGAGGCCTAATCCCATCAAGATGAAGTGGCTGAACATCAATGTCTTGTCTACTGGAACCATTGGGGCCTTCACATTTGAATATGGGATTTCCCACAATAGAACTTGCTGTTCCTTGAGGAATCCGTCAGCAACCAACTTCTGGAGATGCTCCTCGGTTGCCTTGGATGCCTTCATGTAGGTGTTGGGCATCGGATGAGATCTTTTCTGCAGCTTGCCTCACTTTGGCGACGGCAACTTCAATTCTTTTCCGCGGGATTCCCCACGGCTTGTCCTCTTGTCCTTCTTGGATGTCATCTTGGTTGGTGAGTGGAACTGACCTTGATGGCTATGATTCGAGGTTGGATGGCTTTTTCTCGGGAGCTTGCGGATTACTTCGCTCGGGGGCTCGTGGACTATTTCGCTCAATGGAGATTGGCAGCACTTGCTTTGGTGGCGGTTAGGGTTTGTTTGCCCCGACGGTTCGGCTAAGTACTGGTGGGCGCGCCGTTTGGCATTCACAAGCTACAGTTACAAGTTATTCATTTTTGGGGACTGGATTTAAAATTAATTGATAATTTCAGGGGTAACCTGGAAATACAATTATTTTTATTTTCGTTTACTCTCAAAATTTTGGATTTATCTCTTTTCTACTCTCAAACTACTGTGTCAGTCTTGAGACTTGATCCTTTTCTATATGTACATATAGTTCAATGCTCGGGGGCTGCAGGGTAGTAATGGAATTGGGATTTTATTTTTTCTGAAGAATGAAGACTTAAATCAAGACCCTCGGCTCGATTCTGTGATTCAAACCAAGGCTCGGGGGCTACTTGATATCAAGTGCAATTTTTCAAATTGCACCTTTCAAGACCAGATGAAGATTCAAGATTCTGTAGACCCTCAACCTGATTCTTCGATTCAACTTAAGGCTCGGGGGCTACTCCATATAGAGTGCGACTTTCGCCGCACCCCATATAAAATATTGAAGACTACTAATTTGGTGAAGATTAGCGGGGCTTAAGTACCTCATGGCCTTGCAACAACCCAGGACTTTCCAAAGACTGAGCGAGTACTCGAAGCACTCGAAAATGTACTCAGTGGACTTGGTAAGTACTCGGTTGATGATAAAGCTCGACGATGAAGCGCTTGGAGGCTTGTTGGAGGTACGGTCATGGGCCTACAAGGACACATGAATAATCTCTAAAGGGATCGTACCAAGCATGAAGACTACGAGTAGAGTACTGCAAGGACTCTTCTCGTTATGGAAACTAGTCGTATGACTTGTAAACTACTCAGATTGACTTGTAAAGCACTCTGCGAGTTGTAATAGGTTAGAATTCTACTCGGAACCGACCTTGTAACCCTGCCCTCCGTGTAAATAAGGCTAGGCAGGGACCCCCTCCAAAGAACACACGGTCATTGAATACAAACCACCATACAGGACGTAGGGTATTACGCTATCTCGGCGGCCCGAACCTGTCTAAAATCCTGAGTCTCTTGGCCTTTGCGTTCCTGATCTCGGCGAAACCCCACCTGAAATCTACTACCTCGGGATACCCCTCGGTAGAATCGACGGTAGAACACCGACAATTACTTCTAGTCACATCTGCTATTTGTTTAAAATTTTATTTTAAAAATATCTCCAAATAGGCCACCAACAAAATAGCATTTTTATTAAAAATTGGTACTAAATTTATATTCTTTATTTAAATTGAATTAGTTGTCTGATTCTAACAGTTGGATGACCCTTAGCGTCCGGAATTTTAATTGTGAGTCGAAAATCATATTAGTGTGCAAGATTTCTAGCGCACGAGTTAATCTTGCACACATACTAGTCGTTGCAAACGGGCGCACAAGACGGCAAGAGAGCAGGGTGCCGTGCCGTGCGCCACCCTCTGGTTGTGCAAAATCCCTGCACCAAGCCCAGATGCGCACAAGCCTCCCCCACGTGCCCATACAGTACGCATATAGGCCTCACAATAATAATGACTTTATCATTCTCTCATCCACTACACCAGCACAAGCTGGTACAAAACCAGTAGGCTAGCGGCATGCCCTAGCTAGGAAGCAGACAGCCTTACCTTTGCTATAGAGGCCCCACACTGCAGTCCAGTGCGGCAGTGCTTTCAGTCTTTCACAGCGTTTGGGCTCAGCCCCCTTGTATCAATTCCACAAACCGTCAGTGACACAGAAGCGAGAGTGTGAGAGACAAGAAAATAACAATACAGTACAGCACCTAGAGATGTAAAAACAATATTTAATATACATGCATGCATACATGGCCCTCAATAACATATACACACATAGCTTTGCCATAGCTTGTTCAGCCTTGATCCTGACTCATGGCCACTAGTCTATGCATTTCTTCTCCAGTAAGTTTACTGTGCTCACCTTTCTCCTAAACAGCTTCACCTCTAGCTAGCTCCCTCACCCTGTCCTCCTGCTTTTAGCTTTAATTTCTCTTTTCACACAACAGTGGACAGACTTAATAACTTCACAAAATATATAGTTTCGGCAGCAGCAGTAGGACTAGCAGCTAATCGTAGGTGCATGATGTTCCATGGCACTAACAGAAAGCTGGGCCGCTTTATATATACCAGTGGGACTAGAAGCTTGTACTTCTACCCTCTGCCAGTTACCACCACTGGCTCTGATTAGAACACTAGCTAGTGCACAAATCACAGCAAATGCTACCCCATTACCCTAACAACCGGCCTCATCATCATCGCCATCACCATCATTGCGTCGTCTACCAGCAAGAACAGTCATTCTCAGTACCGAACCCTACAGCATCATCTGCTTCGGCTTTCCTCATGCCGGCGACCGCGATGTCTTCTTCTGCTTGGGACGCGTACGGCGGGCAGCAGATCTTCCCCGCCGACATGATGCTCCCCCACCAGGGTACCCTCGAGGCCGTGCTCCAGCAGCCGCCGCCGCCGCCGCCTCCCATGCTGACGGCGCCGGATCAAGCGACGGCGGCGGCGTTGGATGGCGCCGCAGCGCCGCGGAGGCGGCCGTTCCGGACGGACCGGCACAGCAAGATCCGGACGGCGCAGGGCGTGCGCGACCGGCGGATGCGGCTGTCGGTGGGCGTGGCGAGGGAGTTCTTCGCGCTGCAGGACCGGCTGGGCTTCGACAAGGCCAGCAAGACTGTGAACTGGCTGCTCACCCAGTCAAAGCCGGCCATCGACCGGCTCTACGGCGGCGCCGACGAGCCGCCGGCGGCGGCGGCGGCGGCGGCGGTGGCGAAGGGGAGAGTAGGGGAGGGGAGCTCCTCTACTACTGCTAGCAGCTGCTGTCTCAAGGATCCGGAGAAGGGGAGAAGCAGGGGCGGTGGAGATGGGCCGGCGGCGGCGGCGCTCATGGAAGAGCACGCCGGCGGCGAGATCGACTGGATCACGCCGGACGCCGCAGCGGCGGCAGTGCCGCCAGAGCAGCAGATGAGCGAGTTGGAGTACTGCTACCAGTACTACCTGCAGCTGGAGGAGATGATGAGATGCAACAACGGAGGAGCGCCAAGAAGGTGATTTCTTGTATATATATGCAAGGTATGTTTGCAAACATATTAGGTCTAAACTCTGTGTAAAGATTCAAGAATTGAAGGCTTCTATAGCGTAATTATTATTAGGCTCCTGCTGCCATGATCCGGTGCTAGATATATGGTACATATACATCAAGACCTATTAATTTGCCTGGGTTTGCGGTATCGACTTTTGGTTAATGATATGGAATTAACCTTATAATTTGCTGCTGGGGTGTTCTTGAATGGTGTGCTAAATTCCAGGAATCCAGAGTTTATTCTGAGTTTTCTAGAGCTCCATGGGCATATATATGATCCTTCTTGACACAAAATTTAATCGATCAGCGGATTTTAATATGACTAATTATCAGGTGGCATCATGTACCCTGCTAGCTAAAGGTAGTAATCAAATTGCATACTCAGACAAGTTGTTATTACTGGTGAAATGATGAACATATGGTAGGCAAACTACTGCAAAGGATATGAATATTTGGTTATGCCGAAATAAATGGCAGTTTTGCATGAGAATTAAAATGGATTTCTTTTTACTTGAATTACCTGCTATATATTGTACTAGTAATGACTTTAGGATGGTCGATCACCTCACTTGTTACTCCCAGTGTCTTAGCACAAATTTCCCAAGTCAAGGCTGTGGAATTGCATCAGTTGTGAAGACCTTGAATGGTTGACAAAAAAAATAATTAATATAGTCTATTTGGATCGGTGTGTCACCATATTTGAGCTCCTTACATATGTTACCTCACCTCAAAGTTGTTCACACACTAAACCAGTGTGGGAGAAATAGTACTTGTGTCAACATTTGTCCCAAAATTTACATCTGAACAATTTACTACTTGGTAACAAGTTACTCCTACATATCTTTTGTTTAAAAGATATTATTCTACAGAACACTGCACAAAATACAAAAGAAAGTAGCAATAATAATCAATATAGCATGGTGTTCATAACTTTATATGCATATGGGTTGTCATCCATTCACATACATTAATTTCGCATACATCTAGGAAATATATATCTCTACCTTGCATTTATACCATTTTCAAGAATTAATTAATGCAATGTGTATAGTTCTTTTGTCCAAAAAATGTAGGGCTTTATCGATATATGTCAAGTTTCCCTTCTAGGTACCGGAAATATTTCCAGCTGAAGCTGGGGCGCTTTATCCTTATTATTATAATGCTTTCTTACTATACTGAAATTGCCAATTGAATGCGTAGCGGAATTGGGGGATGTCGTAGCTATCATTCATGACTCGCCAGCAAACAGACCATCACCCTGATCTTCAAAATTTACTGATTGCTGTCCTGCTTTTGAGAAAGAAGCATGGTAATAATTCAGAATATTTTGCTCTTGTTAATCGATGTCAAATGCATAAGAAAAGTTGGCGGGAGAGAATAGGTACTGTTTGAGTGACAGGTAAAGAAGAAGTTGTGCGTTCAATCATTGATGAGAACATCTTGTAGGAAGTTGCATATGACGGTAAAGAAACGTGGGGTATACATGCTAGCCCAAGCTTGTACACTGCATATTGCCATTTTTGGTCCATCAGAACTGTACGTAGACATATGTTCTATTTGATTATGTCTCTAGTTGTGGAGTGAATTAAATGTACTTAAATAATACCAACAAAAAGCACTTAATTTCGTTAAAGACGTCTAATTTTGAACTTACTATATGTTCTGCAACTAGACCATGTGAAGTTCCATTAGCAAAGTTTTGTAGTGCACATGTCTGCAATGAAATTTATAGTTTGGAACTGTATATGGATTTGTTCTATCAGAGATATGAAGTAGATCTATAGCAGCATGCTCAAAATACGAGGGTAGGCGACGCAAGCCAAATTTAATCTACATATCTTCTTTTACAGTTTACTCAAATCATAGACAACTATATATTGAAAAAAATTCTTCTTTTACAGTTTACTCAAATCATAGACAACTATATATTGAAAACCATAGTAAACAATGAGTACAGAGAGAATATAGTATTATGCATTAAAAATGCTAATTCAACATACAATGATGAGATTCTGGCATAATTTGGTGAAATAGGGTGAGAACAGGAAAGTCAGCATTTTAAAGGCCAAAAGGATATCCACCGCCAAACCAGATAAGCCAAAATTTGGCTTATTTGAGAAGCGGTCATCTGATATATTATATCCTTTTATATTTCTGTTTCTATAGTACATAGAAGGCTATTTTTAACTGTCATGTTGATGATTTTCTATTCATGCATGAAGTGCACTGTAGTTATCCTTCAGTAAATTATTATTATTCATATTCTTTCTTTTGGAGGATAAGCTAGTTGTTCTCGATATGTAAAATAGAATATCATTTCTATTATTGATTGATAAATAGGCAGTCAAAAGTGTTTTATGTAAGAAATATATTATAACTTTATTAGGCATTTGTAGACTTACAAATTTGAATTTCTTTCTGATTTCTAAAGGCCTAAGCTTGCTTCAAATTAACCAAGCTAATGTGCCACAGCATGAGTAGCTACATATGCATCCATTTATGTCATCTGATCGATTTTATTGTGCTGGCTTCGAGAAGGTATCCCATCTAGGATGTAATTTTTTTCATGACATGTAATGGGATTTGGTGAACTTTAACTTTGCTCGATAAAATAGATAATTCTAAAACTTTTGCCAATTTATATAGGTAATCGGCGTCTAGAGAACCATTTACTCTATCAGATATCTAAGAGAAAAAGATGATATAAGGTGTTTATACTTATCGTGGGTTCACAAGAGTACTACAATTTTCATGTCACATACATTTTATCACTTAGAAGTTAGAACTTCGAAGTATAGAATACTGTGAAATACAATAATAATAGAACCAATATAATTAGATCAAATATACGCTGGAAGATGATTCTGATGATAAAGTACCTGTGCATTCCTAGTTTCCTACTCACCCGGTTCCATGCATATCACACTTTCGATATGTATACATCGTACCTTCCCTGGATGCTTAGTGGTCAGAAATTAGCTTGAAAGTAGAAGAGTAACTATATATAGAGACGGCCTATAGATCTGCAATATATGTATGTGTTTTTGCAGGGCAGTGAATTGTGTGTTTCATTCCCCCACATAATTAAGCAAATTAACATAAAGATATATATGTAGAATGATGTAAGAGCACACCAAGAAACACACATGCATGTATATAGGGAGGAGAGAGAGCCTGCTGCATACCTGTAATATGGTCGTGTCCTCCTAGCAGCTCCACGGCGGGAGCATCTATCTGGCTATCAAGCAAAGGGGATGCATTTGTGATTGTGAGTGAATTTGACAAGGCCATCCTCAGATATATAACAGCTGGAACGGAGCTTAGCTTGTGGCTATGCTTGCTGCTGCATGTGTGCTATTTTTCTATAGGTGTGGTAGGGCCATATGACGATGAGGGGCACATGTTACCATATGGCAGTGGCACGCAACTTCACCGGAGTACTTCAGAGAGAGAGAGAGAGAGAGCAGCATGAGCACGCCACTATAGCTAACAACCCGTCAAACCCTCCCTTTCTTTTTTTTTTTTTTTGAAAGATTAACCCTCCCTTTCTTTACCCAGAGACATCCGCTTCTTTACTTGATTTGATGGCCTTATTGGGTGTATGAACAGTCTACAAGCACTGTTCGTCTCTGTCTCTCTCCACGAGCTGTCGCGCTCGCGCGTTCATAGCTGGTATTGTCGCGGACGGACGGCGATAGGGGTTTTCTGATCGAACGTTTGCAAACATAGTTTAATTTGGATCATTCAGCCCGTGTGTTTCAAGTTTAATCACGATACAAATTGGCATATACAGCCGTTAAAAAAAATTGGCATATACATGATGCCATCCTGAAGAAATGGCTATCCGGCAGTATGCCAGTATCTGTGTATGAATTCTTCGAGAAAATATGTTGAAGATGATATGGGATGAAAAACGAGTGATGATCTGTGAACTATTTGGGTTGACTTCGACCTTGAGAAAAAAAAACATGGGTGAGGAAACATAATGGATCATAGTCATCATACGACGGTGTCTCCAATGTCGAGTGTTAGTGTGTTACCAAAATTTTTTTTGTTATAGTTCCTATGAAGGATATGTAAGGTGGTATAGAAGGATGTTATCTGCAATAACATACTCCCTAAATTAAACGTGTCTAACTTCAACCAAGCTTAATATAATAATATCTACCATACTAAATAAATTCACCATCAAAATATATTCCGTGGTGGATTCAATTAAACTAATTTCGTATTATGAGGCATTTTTTATTTTTTAATAAATTTAATCAAAGTTAGACAAGCTTAACTTAGCTAGGACAAACTCAAATTGGATAGTAATTAATTTGGGACGGAGTAATAGACAAATCAATTTATTGTATGGGTTATCTGCAAAAGGTCTAAAAATGACACCCAATGCAGGTAAGCACTAATTAAAACCTCTCACATATTACAGCCCTAAGAACATGCATGGTAGAGTTGTAACATATAACATATTCAGCAATACCAGTGTCCAACTACAGGGGATATACACAGTATATCTCCTTGTATATACATCCGGCTCCTGCTGTTTCCCGCGCGATTTTAGGCGCGTTTAAATGAGTGAAACATGTTGAAAACTTTTTACAAACTTTATGAAAATAAACAGGCCCTTTATGTATTTTGGTGGCACATTTCATTAATTCCAACAGCAGACGACTGATAGACGCGCGCACGAGCTCTGAGCATGCATTTGTCTTTGTTGACTGCTGGGGCCATATATGGCCCATATGGCAATCCGACTGTGCAAATACTGTTTGTGTCTATCATATCGTCTACCTTGCACATGGGCTAGCTCCCATGTTTTGTCGTGTACTCTCGATCTCTCCATCAGGATTCGGCCGGGGCGCCCGATCGATCAAGGTGAACATGTACCTCCCTGTCGCGTGCATGTGTGTTTTCAAGCCGGACCACGGGCGCAGCGAGATGCGAATTCCTGCAGATCGTCCGATGCTAGAAACATCCGTGGCAAAACGCAAGAGTAATTTGCATGTTTTTTTCCTTTTGCGAGGATAATGAACCGGTGCTGACTGTTGTGCCCTCTGGATTTTAGCGCCCGGGGAGAAGTAACGGTGACCGTCGTCGGTTTGATTAGGCACCTTTGGATTTATAAAGCGGCGGTGATAACAAACATCTTGTGGATGGTATCTATTCCTGTCACAAAAAAATAAAAGAAAAAACAAAGATTGTGGTATATCTAACGTGGTTAGCAGTTACGTAGATAAAACCGTCACTAAGTCGATCACTTAACAACCCGCTAGCTAGGGTTACTGTAAAAGCAAGCACACACTAGTGTTGAGTTTGCATTATTATTCCATGAACAGCTAGGAGCCAGCCTAGCTAGGATCGCAGGTTCGGAGTGGCATCTCGCATCAATCCTTGCGCAAAAAGGAGCTGCGCCAGGATCGGAACTCATCGGCATGCATGTTTATTTGGCCGGTCAAGCACGCCAGCGTAGCCGCCGCGCCGCACCGCACCTACGAGATCTCTGATGATCATGGATGCCGGCGAAATTGGTGGATAAAGCTAGCTAGCTTAAGCTTGACTGATGTGCATATCATATATATATATTCTATTGGGCGACGGCGACGCAGCATATATACCTGCCTCGGCACGGCAGGTCGGCTGGGTTGTGCACTTGTGCTCAGACGAGCAGAGACGAATAAAAAGAGACAAATCACAGATCAGAATTCCTACACCTCGATCTCTAGGCGCCGCGTGGCGCCGCCCCCAAGGTGGCAACAGCATCCGGGCCGGGGCACGTAGTGGCTGCGGAGGCGATCCCGACACCGGCCGTCGCCGCGGCCCGGCTGCCACACCGGCCGCCTTGGCTCGACATCGCGACGTGCGCGTCGGCACGCCGCCCGGCGCCTTCCATTGTCAGGGATAAATCTACATTTCTACTGTTGTGCGCGCGACCTATGCCCGTGTTTAGTAGCCACCCGAAATATTTTCATCCATCACATCAAAGGAGAATCTTTGATGCATGGAGTATTAAATGTAAACGGAAAATGTGAAAAGTTATATGGATAGACTGTAAATCGCGAGACGAATCTAATGAGTATATTTAATCCATGATTTGCAACAGTAGTGCTACAGTAATCATCCGCTAATTATGGATTAATAACCCTCTAATTACCATCGTTAGATTCGTCTCGAGATTTCCAACCTATCTATATAACTTTTCATCTTTTTTGTCTACATTTACTACTTCTAAATTGATAAAATCAAAACCCGAAATCTTTTCACGAAATATTTTCATCAACTAAACACGGCATATATATATATATATATATATTTGATCTGACGCGTATATGTTGATCGATCGGCACGTCCGGGATTCAGAAGTCAGAGCAACCATCTTTTCAGATATGATGGATCTCGGATCGGAGTGACGTCGTACATTTTGGGGGCCATTGAAGTCAATGTCGCCACGGCGCGGCAATGCGGCATGGGATCGGCCGGGATACAGATATAGCACACGTACGGATTCATGTTAGTAGGTGTGGTTTAGGCGTATGGCCACTGCTTAATTTTTTAAGCGGACGCTCGTCGCCGGATGCATCGAGGTAGCGCCTGCTGCTACGCAATGCAAATGCGTGGGAGCAGCGTCTATGCAGTTGGTGAAGTAAGAAGGACTGTTCCCATCATTCTATTGTTTATGTGTGGAGTGTACTAAATTAGTAAGGATTGCGTGCTAACGCGCACCTGTTATAGATTACATATATAATCATTTATTATTATTATGGGTGGTTTTGTATTCTCTATATTATTTATTTTGATGATCATCTGCAACATACATGAAAGAACCTCAGGCTGAATGTAGTAGGTAATGTGCACAGAAGGTAGACACAAAATAGAGATTATGGATAGTGATGGTTCATTCTGGTATGACCCATCGGCAAGTTCAGATGGCTACAACGCAGATGTTCTCGACCATAGAGACTGTGGTCGTGTTGACACAAAGTGCGCACCTATGAGTGCATTCTTCTATTGCTGCGCTAGGTTCCTGGAAATTGAGGACCGGAGCGACACGTTGTGACATTGGTGGCCTGCTAGACGGCGACAATAAAGAAAATGTAGAGGACAACCTGAGAGGAGGAACTACGGTCTAATGCATTCTCTCTAAAAACGGTGGTATTGGGCTTCATACGTGAAGTTGATGAGCACGAGGAGGGTGGTGCCTCCTTGCACGGCAGCGACACCAGCTATGATTCGAGCAGAGGATAGAGAATGCGAGTTGACACGTGAGAGAGAAAATGAGTTAGTAGCTACGGAGTGCAATGTCTGTGTGTTGTTCTCAACCTCATGGGTGAGGCAATGACTACTCTTTAATGTGTAAGGGGCACCACGATTTCATTTGTCAACAATACAAAATATTAATACGTGGCGACCGAGCAATTGTGTAATAGCGCAATGCTAGAAGCCTAGTACAACATGGCAAGCAAGGACGCACCGACTTTCAGTAGGCTCGCTTTCTTTCGGTGACATGGATGTACCTATTTCTTCTGAAGACAATGTCGAGATAGCAGTACATGTGACGCTCGTATGCAAAGCACAACGTTGAAAGTTTAGAACTACGTGGCAAGTGAGGATACACCAACTCTAGTTGAGCATGCTTTCTTTTAGTGACATAGATGTACTTATTTTTTTGACAAAATCGAAATAGTACTCAAATGAAAAGATTCTTTTAGTGACGTAGATGTACTTATTTTTCTAGTGACAAAATTTATAAAAAAATAAAAAAACAAAACGTAAAAAAAAAAACTAGAGCACCAGAGGCGTTGTGAGGCCAACAATCCTCCAAGCGAAATCCTCCAAGCGATATAGGTAACTATACTATATTGGAAAACTTAAGCATAATTTGTATATAATAAATGTTTACCTAATAGATACCTTGCAATTTTCGCTTCAATAAGCAGTATGTGATCTTGATACAGTACACCCTACCCAATGATATATCCTGGGAGGTAGAAATCAATCATCAAGATTTTGTTTTGAAGACCTTTTCTAAATCCTAACTCACCTCTACTTACCATAAGTACATCACAAGAGCGGATAGAAATAAAATAAATCCTAAATTTTACCACAAAAGAAGCATCTAGCCATTGATTTTGTACATTCAATCATTAAACGACAATAGCCACTACGTACCTCTGTCGTTATGTTAAATATGATATATTAATCCTCTTAATTAGGACCTAAACTGCCACATCTACTATTATTAAAATAGTATAAATCTGTAACATCCCTGATGTTTAAGTCCTAAGTATAATACTTATCAGTTGTGGAGAAATTTAGAATTGAATGTGATCTATGGAGCAAAGTCAACTTTTGCATGAAATTTGACCAAAAGTCAAAAAGAGAAGAGGAAGTTTGAAAAATTTCAAACAAAAATTTGGATTAGCAATTCAAAGTTAGTGGAACCTGTTGGAACTAAGTGGTAGCAAAAATTTCCTTCTCAAGTGCCTCAATTAAATGTGGAAAGAAAAAGATCAAGGTCACTATTCCCCATTTGAAAACAGGAAAAATGGTTGTCTGAAAACAGTGAAAAGTGGGTAAGTTTGATAGCATGAAACTTTGAATTTTCTTTATATACAGTCCTATGACCCAAAGTGAAAGTGGCAGCTGATGGTTTGAACTTGTTGTGAGAAGGATATCACAACTAAATTTGGCTGTTAAGTATTTCTTTTGAGCTAATCAACTTGAGTAAGTATTATGTTTCTGCTGTCAGCTTGAGAAAAATTCTAAGTCTGGAACAGCTGCAAAACCTTCAACTTGGGGCTCGATTTTGGAAAGATTTTGTGTATAAAACTTTGAAGTGATCATGCTTACAAGAATCGTGGATGTCCAGAGAGTTGATAAGTGCTTGGGTTTGAGATTAAATAGAAAGTTTACCATGTTAAAGTTGAGCTCCAAGTGAGCTAAATGAAATAAATTCAGACTCTCTAATGATAACTCTGAAAATTTCTAAGTCTGGATGAGTGAACTCGAGCAGCCTTTAGATCAATGTTTAGAGATGAATTTCATGAGTTTTTGTGTAAGGACCATACATGTCTAAGTTGTAAAATGGAATTTTGGATATATATACTCTCATCATGCCAAATCTTGCTGGGATCAAACGAAGTTTGCTATTTATTTGGAGTCTCTACTTTTGGATGAATTTCACTGGAATCTCTGAAAAAGTAAGGGATTCGAATTTTTCCCAATGTTCAGAGATCAAATTCGAGAGATTGATAGAAGTTTTGGCCAAGCAATTTATATCAAAGTTCAAGCCCTATAGTTTCTCTCCAAGTTTGGTTAAAGGTTTGAAGGGAGTTTACATTTCAAAGTTTGAGAAATTTTGGAATTAAGATGGGTCAGTTGAAAGGAAAAAGGGGAGGAGCAGACAGGTAGCCTCCCGATGGGAGCTGTCTGCCTGCTCGCCGCCGGCGAGCAGAGGCGGTAAATTCGGCCGTGCCACACGTCGGCATCACCCAAGGACAGCACTAGGGGGTCAAGCATGAGGTGGCCGGTCGATGGCGGTGAAATTTCGAATAAATACCGCGCTCCCGGCCGAGTTTATCCCTTCCCGCCATTTTCGTCCTTCCACTGTCCTCTCGGTCGCCGGCGAAGCTCGTCGTCGTTCGGCCGACGTAGCCCTAACCACTCCGCTCAAACTTTCGCTCCGTCCTCCTCTATCATCCGAGCAAGACCTCGATCGAAGCCGTGCCCCACCGAGCCCGCACGACTTCTTTTTCCTCGACGCCGGCAGTTCTTGGTTCTTGGTGAGCACCCTTCCGTGGAAGTCTATGTTGCCGTGGTTTTGATCAAAATTAGAGGCTAGATGTGAGCTGAGTAGGTCAAGGTGATGCTTTAGGAAGTGTTTGTTGGATCGGAGCGTCGCCGGAACGGCCGGCACAGTCGCGCCGCCGCGAGCGCCGCCGCTGTGAGTGCCGCCGCCATGGAATTCGAGGTTCTGGACACCGGGAAGGAAAATCGAGAGAAGCACTAGGTGTTCTAGGGTGAGGCGAGTTTTTTGGGCATGTTCTTGTTGAGTTTGTCGTCGCCGTTGAGCCGGCGTAACGCCGCGCCGCCGCCTAACCCTAGCCCGGCCGCCGCCGCCTTGCGCCGCCGCTCCACTGCTCCGTCGACCAGGCCGCCGCCCCCAGCGTGTGCGCCTCGCGTAGCCGCGTCATCCTGTGCTCGCGTCGTGGCCGGAGGGCCACCGCCGGCGCCTCGGCCGCCGGTCAAAGCCGGCGAGCCGCCGGTCAAGGCCGGAGGGCCTGTTTTTGGCCGCCAGGGACCGCGGGGGAGAAGAGAGGGAAATCCAGGGGGGTTTCTGTAAGAAGTCCTTTAAGTTTTTAGAATTAGATTTAAATTTCGGTTTTCACTCTAAAATTCATAGTAATTTGTAGAAATGTCCAAAAATAGTGAGACCAATTTTGTTAGGTTTGTTTTATTTTCCTTTATGCATTAAAATTCTTAAACCCTAGGTCAAATTATAAAATAAATTAGGTATTTATTTATTTACCCTCTTTTAGGTATTTAAATAAATACTTAATTATTTCCTAAATGTTTAATAATTCTGAATAATGATTTCTCAATTAGAAATTAATAATAAATAGGTTTTTAATTATTTATTTTTCTCCTTTAGAGTTAGAAATTTATTTTAATGATCCTTTAAAAAAACAAATTAAAAATGATTAAGGGCTAGTTTAATTAGGAGAAAAATGTGGGTTAGTCTTTTTAAAAAGGGGTAGTTAGTGTTGGCTTGCAACTTTATCATGAAGGTAAGTTGTATGCTTTGTTTTTCAAAAATTTTGCATACATTAACCCCTGTCTTGCATACCGTAGAAACTGAAACTCCTGAAGTGGAATACGTGGAATTGTCTGAGGAGCAGCAGTCGTCCGAGGAAGTGATCGTGATTGCCCCTGAAACCGAAGAAGTCATCGAAGAGCCTAACTTTTTTGTGACTTCAGGCAAGCCCCGGTGCATTTATACCTACTAGTTTTGAATTATTTATCTCGTGTCCAAATCTTGCTATATGTTGTGCATTAGGTCTAGGAGTGATTGAAACCTACTTTTATGCACAATTCACCCTTGATATTAAGGACATCTTTACCATCTGTTTAATTAATTAGTAATACTCCATGCTTAGTCATGCTTAGAATGGTTATCCTAGCGAGTAACTTTTCGTTGCTCCTCTACCTAAGGTAATTTGGATCAATTAAATGTTTATTCAAGGAATAAAGGCCTGTTTTGAAATGCGGACAGAAGATTGGAAGGAATCGAGGAAAGTCGATTCTATAGTTCTGTTTGCTCTTTAATATTGCTAAGGCCCGTTCGTTGTTTTAACCGCTGATCAAGTGATCTTACCTGGTAACTTACTGGGATAGGGAACCAGCAAGCCCGGTAGGTTGGTTAACTCTTTGAGGGGAAATATATTTTACCTGTGCTTGCTGAGTCGGAGAAGGGCGGGGGCGTAGCCTGAAACTCACATGGTGGTCAGGCCAGACGTGGGGCCTCATGTGGGGGTGCATTCCCGGGTTCGGGTAATTATATTTCCAGTCTTTGAGTATAGCCAGTCGAAAGGATTGTTGCGTGCAGCCCGATCAGCTGCGCGTGGCTGGGAACTAGGTCTCTCCTGCAGGATGTAAATCGGTCCGGATCGCCACAATTCTTGGTTATGAATGCATTTGATCACTGTTAAGCATCGTAGAAGAAACAAGTTGAATGTAAAGTTTTTATGAATTCAATATGCTGATTGATCTAGTTACCACTTGTATGAAAAATACTTTACAATCTAGATGCTATAGCTAAGAACTAAATTTGGAATAAAACATGAAAAATATAAGGATCCACCTTTAGTAAGCATTTCCGCAAAAAGAGTAAAGTCAGCCAGTCCACTAAAAGCTTTCATGCTCCTTGAGGGTTGGTCGTTTATTTTGTTTAGTCGGGTCAGTCTTGCTGAGTACCTTTGTACTCAGACAATCCTTCTTGTTGTTTTCAGAGGCACCGCAGCAGAGAGGCGAGGAGGAAGCCCCGAAGAACTAGAACATCCGTGGGTCTCTGATGTTCTGGTGTTTGGCCTAGTTGTATAATTAGGTTGATACTAGACTTCCTTGGCGTGTTTGTTTTAAACTCTCTAGCAAGGCTTGACATGCACTTAAGTTTGTTTCAAACTACAGTTTGTAATAATTCGCACCTCGATCTATTTATGTAAAAAGGTAATGCTTGTTAATACTTTCCCTTCTCGAAAGTGATCCTGATGTATGGCTAAGATTCAAGTTGAAAGTGGATGATTCGGGTCGTCCTAGGGACACTCGACGGATTGCCGGGTTTGAACTGTTTGAAGTGCGTTGGTGGTAATTACTGTTGCGACAGTGATTCGGCGCACTTGAGCCAGTTTAAATTGGACGGTTCCGCCACAGCTGGTATCAGAGCCATAGGTTGGGATAATTAACAAGGATTGCGTCTTTTTAAAACTGTAGGGACCCTATTTTGTTATAAAAAGAAACAGTTGTGTCAGTGGTGGTCGTAGAGTTAATGTGATTAATTGTTTTGCAGATGCTAACTGTCTCTGCGTGTATCGTTAGATTCGTTAGAAAATTCTTGATTAGGGAGAGTGTTACGATGCCACCGAGTTTTCTACGAGTGTGTATAAGTTGGAAAGGACGCAGGAATCGTTGCATCATGTTGCATTGCATAGTTTTTAAATTTTTTGGGTTTGGTGAGTGTCGCTAGACCTAAACCTGGTTACTTGTTCAGATGGAGTTTGAGG
The DNA here is from genome assembly GCA_015476505.1 of Urochloa ruziziensis. Taxonomy (NCBI): domain Eukaryota; kingdom Viridiplantae; phylum Streptophyta; class Magnoliopsida; order Poales; family Poaceae; genus Urochloa; species Urochloa ruziziensis. The sequence continues at coordinate 43,941,907 of CM027124.1, forward strand.
AGCGCACTGACCGGGATGGATGGACGCAGGGGTGCTATCATAAAAAGCCTGGGTTTACACAGCTTTTGTGGGAGACTCTAAAAGGCAAGGGTTTCAAGAATCCACCTCTGTATTATTGGAGAAAGGAAGATACTGCTCACAGGGTGGGATGCAGCGTGTATGTTCATATTCCTGAGTCAGAAGCTCATCCTGATTGGAACATAGATGAAGTATGGGAGTACGGATTTGAATTTGAAGATACCGTGGAAAAAGCCGCCTTAGTGGCATTGACGGCACTGTGTGAGAAGAACAAGTTAGAAATTGGTTCCAGTCCAGCCCGACACTTCCCAATCATAAATCAACAAGATGGAATTTGGAGGCGTCGTATGAAGGCGTTGAAAAGTGAGCAGCGAGTGGAACGGGATGTTGTTGCTGCTGCTTCAATGGACTATATGACTCATATGTACAATCTTCACCAAGCCTGCCAGCACGAGTACTATAAGCAAAGAGAAAGGAATGCTGAAGTCAAGATGGCTGAGGCGGGGATGAGGTTTAATATGGAACAGGATAGGCAAAGTGAGCGAGCTCGCAAAGAAGAAGCCATGAAGCGAGAGCATGAAATAGAAGGTGCTATGAGGAGGCAGTCTCAGCAAATCGATCAACTGGAAGCGGAACTTAAGCAGGCTCGTGACACCCTGGAGGTAGGCCAGCAAACTTCAGCCTTATATCGGGAGACAGTTGAAGCCAATGTCAGCAGATTGGAAGCCGAACGTATGTTTCATCTCGATGAGATACTCTCTCTCTCTTCGAGTGGCATTAGAGGAGTTACAGGAACAACCACCGGTGCACCCAGCCGATAATGCCCCACCTCCTGTACAAGATCCTCCGCAAGCTCCAATCGCTGGAGAAGGTGCTAATGTTGTTGGTTTTGAGGTGGAAATGCATGGCTTGGAAGCTCTAGCAGCGGGTTTCCAGGCTGGAAATGATGAGGGAATGGAACCTCCGGGTCAGGAGATTGATCTCTTTGCCTATGAGAATTTAGATGGGTTTGATATGCCTATGGAAGACAATATGGGGAATGTTCAGATGGACCATCATCAGTTTGATTGGGCTCATGTGAATGCTGACGGTTTTGACCCGGATGGACATGAAGCGGCCATGGCTGATGCTGAAGATGGTGAAGAGGAGGAGGAAGAAGAGGAACCTGAGGAAGTTGAAGAAGCAGAAGAAATATCAGGATTAGATAGTGCACCTATTTCATCATCATCTTCTTCTTCCAGTGACAGGGAGTCCGCAGGTGAAAACTCGGTCAATTATCCTCCGCCACCTGACAGACAGGATGAAGCTACTTCTAGGCCTCCTGTTCCCCCTGGACAAGTACTAATGACGGCCGATCAAGAAGTGTTACAAGCGGCGATGGCACGATTGGGGATCAATACCGCAGAGCTGGGTATTTATCCGTATGGTGGCTAAAGGGGACATGAGAAATCGTGGTTGTGGATGTAAATGTGTAGATACTGGATGCTAGAATAAGACTGAAGAACATGGCAGAGTACCATGTTATGTAGTTAGTGATGCCAGTCTGTACATTTGGCTTGTGATGACAGCTGTAAATATTTGCTGGTTTGTAGTATGTTGGAAACTGTTGTTGTAATACTTAAACAAGTGATGTAATATAAGTGTGAATTTTGGTTGAAGAAAGTGCCTTTTCTTGGACATGTATTGTCAGCCGACGGAGTCGAAGTTGACCCAGGGAAGGTTAAAGACGTTTTAAATTGGAAACCACCAACAACAGTGCATGAAGTTAGAAGTTTCCTTGGAATGGCTGGGTATTATAGAAGATTTATTCCAGATTTCTCCAAGATTGCAAAACCTATGACAGAACTGCTAAAGAAAGAAAAGAAGTTTGAATGGAGTAAAGAATGTGAAGAAGCGTTTCAAATATTGAAGAAATTGTTGACCACAGCGCCTGTTCTAGCTCAACCGGATGTCGAGAAGCCGTTTGATATTTATTGTGATGCTTCAGGCAAGGGGTTAGGCTGTGTGCTGATGCAAGAATGCAGAGTTATTGCTTATACATCTCGACAACTGAAGAAACATGAGGAAAATTACCCTACTCATGATCTAGAACTAGCTGCTGTGGTACATGCATTAAAGATATGGAGACATTATCTTTTAGGTAGTGTTTGTCATATCTACACTGACCACAAAAGTTTAAAGTATATATTTACCCAGTCGGATTTGAATATGAGGCAACGAAGGTGGTTGGAGCTCATCAAGGATTATAATCTAGAAATTCATTATCATCCAGGGAAAGCTAAGGTGGTAGCTGATGCTTTAAGCAGAAAAGCTCAATGTCATTGTGTAACTGCTCATGCAAGGGAGAAGACGTTATGTCAAGAGTTGGAAAGTTTAAATTTGGAAATAGTGGCACAAGGAACCGTAAGGAATATTATTACACAAGATACTTTGACAGAGCAGATAAAGAAATCTCAAAAGGAAGACAAAGGTATGCAGATCTTAAGAGATTGTCTAAAAAGGGGAGAAGATACTTGTTTCACTCAAGATGAACAAGGTATACTTTATTTCAAAGATAGAATAGTGGTACCCAAAGACTTTGACTTAAGAAAGAAAATTTTGGATGAAGCTCATTTATCCAGATTCTCAATTCATCCTGGTAGCAGTAAAATGTATCAAGATTTGAAGCAAAGATTTTGGTGGACTAGAATGAAAAGAGAGATTGCAAGGTATGTGTCGGAATGTGATACCTGTCAGAGGGTAAAAGTGATACATCAAAAGCCAGCTGGAATGTTGCAACCTTTATCTATTCCAGCGTGGAAATGGGATGATATCTCTATGGATTTCATAGATGGATTACCTGTTACTTCCAAAGGATATAATTCGATTTGGGTTATAGTGGACCGACTTACTAAATCAGCTCACTTCATCCCAGTCAAAACGACTTTTCATGTAAGTCAATATGCTGATTTGTATCGGGCACGAATTATATCGTTACATGGGGTACCCAAGACTATCACTTCTGATAGGGGTTCTCAGTTTGTTTCTAAATTCTGGAAGCATATACATAAAGCCATGGGTACTACATTAATTCGAAGTTCAGCTTATCATCCACAAACTGGAGGGCAAACGGAAAGAGTCAATCAAATTCTAGAAGATATGCTGAGGGCCTGTGTGTTAACTTTTTCCAAGAAGTGGGATGAATGTTTGCCTCTAGCAGAATTTTCTTACAATAATAGTTATCAAGCCAGTATTCGGATGGCTCCATTTGAGGCTTTATATGGCCGAAGATGTCGGACGCCCTTGAACTGGTCAGAATCGGGAGAAAGAGCTGCTTTTGGACCAGACTGGGTCACTGAGGCAGAAGAGAAGGTTTCTCAAATTCGACAACATCTTAAAGTAGCTCAATCAAGGCAAAAGAATTATGCGGATAAACGAAGGAGGCCTCTGGTTTTTCAGGTTGGAGATTTTGTATATCTCCGAGTATCACCCATGAAGGGAGTTCAGCGATTTGGGGTGAAAGGCAAATTAGCCCCACGATATATTGGTCCTTATGAAATTCTAGAGAAACAGGGCCCGGTTGCTTACAAGCTTGCCTTGAATGATCAATTGGCAGCCATACATGATGTGTTTCATGTGTCCCAACTTAAGAAATGTCTAAGAGTTCCTGAAGAAATTCTGGAAGATTCAGAATTTGAACTAGCTGCAGACTTGACTTATGAAGAAAGACCAATAAAGATTTTGGATGAGAAGACTCGAGACACCCGAACCAAGTCTATTAAGTTTTACAAGGTGCAGTGGACTCACCATACACCAGCTGAAGCTACTTGGGAACAGGAAGATTATTTAATTTCCAAGTATCCAGAGTTGTTTAAGTAAGTTTGGAAGTGTGTTTTTGTCTGTAAATAAGAACCAACCACCAGCAACCAGTTCTTTTATGAAGTCTATACTACAGACTTTCATGACGCATTTTCCTTTCCACTAAGAAAAATGGTAATGAGCATCCTAGGAATCTCGGGACGAGATTCTTTTAAGGGGGAAGGGCTGTAACATCCCTGATGTTTAAGTCCTAAGTATAATACTTATCAGTTGTGGAGAAATTTAGAATTGAATGTGATCTATGGAGCAAAGTCAACTTTTGCATGAAATTTGACCAAAAGTCAAAAAGAGAAGAGGAAGTTTGAAAAATTTCAAACAAAAATTTGGATTAGCAATTCAAAGTTAGTGGAACCTGTTGGAACTAAGTGGTAGCAAAAATTTCCTTCTCAAGTGCCTCAATTAAATGTGGAAAGAAAAAGATCAAGGTCACTATTCCCCATTTGAAAACAGGAAAAATGGTTGTCTGAAAACAGTGAAAAGTGGGTAAGTTTGATAGCATGAAACTTTGAATTTTCTTTATATACAGTCCTATGACCCAAAGTGAAAGTGGCAGCTGATGGTTTGAACTTGTTGTGAGAAGGATATCACAACTAAATTTGGCTGTTAAGTATTTCTTTTGAGCTAATCAACTTGAGTAAGTATTATGTTTCTGCTGTCAGCTTGAGAAAAATTCTAAGTCTGGAACAGCTGCAAAACCTTCAACTTGGGGCTCGATTTTGGAAAGATTTTGTGTATAAAACTTTGAAGTGATCATGCTTACAAGAATCGTGGATGTCCAGAGAGTTGATAAGTGCTTGGGTTTGAGATTAAATAGAAAGTTTACCATGTTAAAGTTGAGCTCCAAGTCTGGATGAGTGAACTCGAGCAGCCTTTAGATCAATGTTTAGAGATGAATTTCATGAGTTTTTGTGTAAGGACCATACATGTCTAAGTTGTAAAATGGAATTTTGGATATATATACTCTCATCATGCCAAATCTTGCTGGGATCAAACGAAGTTTGCTATTTATTTGGAGTCTCTACTTTTGGATGAATTTCACTGGAATCTCTGAAAAAGTGATAAACTGACAGACAGTAAGGGATTCGAATTTTTCCCAATGTTCAGAGATCAAATTCGAGAGATTGATAGAAGTTTTGGCCAAGCAATTTATATCAAAGTTCAAGCCCTATAGTTTCTCTCCAAGTTTGGTTAAAGGTTTGAAGGGAGTTTACATTTCAAAGTTTGAGAAATTTTGGAATTAAGATGGGTCAGTTGAAAGGAAAAAGGGGAGGAGCAGACAGGTAGCCTCCCGATGGGAGCTGTCTGCCTGCTCGCCGCCGGCGAGCAGAGGCGGTAAATTCGGCCGTGCCACGCGTCGGCATCACCCAAGGACAGCACTAGGGGGTCAAGCATGAGGTGGCCGGTCGATGGCGGTGAAATTTCGAATAAATACCGCGCTCCCGGCCGAGTTTATCCCTTCCCGCCATTTTCGTCCTTCCACTGTCCTCTCGGTCGCCGGCGAAGCTCGTCGTCGTTCGGCCGACGTAGCCCTAACCACTCCGCTCAAACTTTCGCTCCGTCCTCCTCTATCATCCGAGCAAGACCTCGATCGAAGCCGTGCCCCACCGAGCCCGCACGACTTCTTTTTCCTCGACGCCAGCAGTTCTTGGTTCTTGGTGAGCACCCTTCCGTGGAAGTCTATGTTGCCGTGGTTTTGATCAAAATTAGAGGCTAGATGTGAGCTGAGTAGGTCAAGGTGATGCTTTAGGAAGTGTTTGTTGGATCGAAGCGTCGCCGGAACGGCCGGCACAGTCGCGCCGCCGCGAGCGCCGCCGCTGTGAGTGCCGCCGCCATGGAATTCGAGGTTCTGGACACCGGGAAGGAAAATCGAGAGAAGCACTAGGTGTTCTAGGGTGAGGCGAGTTTTTTGGGCATGTTCTTGTTGAGTTTGTCGTCGCCGTTGAGCCGGCGTAACGCCGCGCCGCCGCCTAACCCTAGCCCGGCCGCCGCCGCCTTGCGCCGCCGCTCCACTGCTCCGCCGACCAGGCCGCCGCCCCCAGCGTGTGCGCCTCGCGTAGCCGCGTCATCCTGTGCTCGCGTCACTCTTTCAGTTTGCCCATCAGTCTGCCTAGAAAAATGGTTATCAAGGCGTAAAAATTCCAATACGAATCTGCTGCGAAAATTTCAGAGAAAACAAAGTGCTGCATAGAAAAAGAAATTGGGTTCCGCTTATATCCATACATCATAATTATTACAACCCCAAGAAAAAGAGTTTACTACAGAGTACTTCACCAAGCAACTTATTACAAACTGGAAAGTAAGATACAACACATGATAACGGGAATTTTTCCGAAGGTAAACATGAATCAATCGGATTCCTCGTTATCAGTGTAAAAGACACGCTCTTCCGGTTCTTCCTCTTCTTCTTCAGTTTCTTCTTCATCCCCTACTTCTTCTTCCCCATTCATCTCGTCAAGCTCTTCTTCTGTATCTTCTTCCTCGCTAATCCACCCATAAGCTGGACCAGGAAGTTGGGGCTGTAGAACAGGGGCAACTGGCTCTTCCTGCTCCTGATCAGATGACGGTGGTTCCACAGGTGGTCCAGGTGAGTCATCCAAACCAGAATCACCTTGGTCAGGCAGCTCTCCTGGTGGATGATTAGCCTGGGGCCCTTCAGCCCAGACTCCCTCCTGCTCCTGCATAAGATTATCATTCTCCACTTCTAAGTCATACACACGCTCTTCCAAGCTTCCAATTACCGCCATATGCTGGTCAACTTGTCCCTGCATCGCCGCTCTTTCCTGGGCCTGTGAGTTAGCAGCATTCAACATTGCGCCATAACTGAAAGCCATACTTTCAATCAGACGGTTAACATTGTCCATATAGCGGGTCATATTCTGCACATCGGTAGCGTCTTCCTTTTTAACACTGGAGCTAGATTCACCCACTTCATTTGTAGAGGACATGAAAACACCTGCTGGAGCTCCGAAAGTTTTTATCTGATGCTTAAAACTCAGCTGCTGCAAAGCTCTCCATGCGGCAGTATCACAAGCTTCCTCATAATTTCCCCCAGTAACAACGATACGAATCTCTTCACCCCCTCCTAGCTGTAAACTGGGAATCACCAACGAGACCTCACAACGATTTATTCCGGTTTCAGTGATGTACCTTCCAACGTACTGAGGAGCGACCACGTATCCCAAAGTCTGCATGGTCTCCCACAGTTGAGAAGGAAAACCCTCTCGGTACAAACCGTTGGAGAAAAGACGACCATCGATGTCTGTGGTGATGTGGGGGTTGTTATTTGGGAAACTCATCTGAAATGAAAAACAAATGAAGCTTAGCACTTAATTTGGAAAAGATATTGCTGAATTTAGAATTGGACAGATTCTTGGCAAGCAAAGAAAAATTCATAACTCTCAACTGGTGTATGCAAAAATGCTCAAACTTTGCCAGAAACTCTGTTAGATAATTCTCTACAACTTTCTTATGAAGTGGAAGATCTGATTCTGATGTTAAGAAGGAGTAAAAATTCAAAGACTCAATGCTGTCCTCCAGAAAAATTCCAGGAAACAGGGGCTTACTAAAACAGGCATAACTCGAGCTATACTGACGATAAAAATATGAAATTTTTACAGCAGCAAGCTAACCAAATTCTGAGCAACTTTCCTTTAACTCTTCCCTGCAGAAAACATCATTTACTAGCCGAGAAAATTTTGACCAGCAGCAGACGTCCAGAACACTGCTAGATCAACCTTAGGTGCAATGCAAGATAAAGTGTTGTGTGGAACTCTAAAATACCCCCAATAATTTTTATAACTTTCAGTTGTTCTTAATTCATGATGCATGCTCAACCTAACCGTCCTCACAAAGAAAAATAATTGCCAAGTATTCTTGGTCTTACGTGGTTAGCATCGGTGGCATACATATACGGCTCTCACTATATTAGCTAGTCGTATTGTACACGTCTTAACTTCCGCAACGCATGTTAGTGTACCTGCAGAAAATTCACAGTGTATAAATGAACCTTTCATGCCAGCACTCATGAAAGCGTCCCCATACATTACCGTTCTCTATAGTAACGGCATCCATACATCCCGTGTCGTATGGACAACACATAGAGGCAACTTTACACCCAATATAATCCACAACAGTGCATGGGTATATTGGCTGCAGCTCAAGGAGGCCACCGCTTGAGCACGGCGTTCGGATTTCACCGTACCGACCGAGGTGTCAAGGTGTCCCCATTGACCGGAGATCCTCACCCTCTGTCGATGCATAAATAAAGGTTGATTGTGCAATAAAGTAAGTTTTGACAGAAAGTAATGTGCTGGGAGTTAGCTGCAAAGATTAGATAGCCACCTGATTCACATACCCATAAACCCCTAGGGCTTACGTTCTAAAAATTCCTTAACGTGACCAACGTATTTTCGCAAACCAGATTAACTTTTATTTCCGAAAACACATTTTTAAGACAAGTTAAATCATCCGCCAAGTATTTTCGGCTCTGGTACCAGCTGTGGCAGAACCACCCCAATTATGTCAGCTCAAGTGCATTGTCCCTTAGCTAATGCAAGCATTGACGGTCACTGACGGCCGGCGATGGTGGCGTTCCCGTGGCTCGACAGCGGAGCAAAGCGCATGCCTGGGCGTAAGCTGGCGAGGCGGAGCGACGGCACGCGTCCAAGGGCCGTGAGGCGCGGCGCGTGGCACAAGCGGTCACCGACAGCCAGCTCGCCCCTGCCCTTTTACTGAATCGACGAAGTCGATTCAGTAGTTACAGTAACCGCGAAACCATCTCCAAACTTTGATTCATAACTCGAGATTTTGTGTATAAACTTTCCAAAACTCCAATACAAAAGTTGTAGATGGTACCAAGGGGAACAACTTTTGTTAAAGTCACCAGGTTCAAAAAGATTTGGTTTGAGAGATAAATTCGATCAAACTTCGGCCAAAACTTGAACTCAGAAAATTTTCTAAGTCCCAGAATAGAATTGAGTTTAGCTAACTTTGAGCATGAAAAAGAAATAGCTAGAGTTTGATATCCTGGAGTTGTTCATGATTTTTGAAGAGTCCAAACTACCAGCTTTCAAACCATGCACTTGATTTGGTTTGGATAGATTGAAAAATAAAAGATATGGAGCTCTAAAGTTGGCTAAAACTGCTGTCAGGAAAAAGACTTAGCCAAATTTTTAGGGGCTGAAATCAGTGGTTTGACTCAACTTTGACCATCAATTTGAGCAAGTAAAAGATGTTTTTGATCAAATTCAACATGCCTATATGAAAATACATACTTCAAAGTGTTATTTTCATGTTAGCCAAAAGTAACATGTTTAAGTAATTTTAATTTTAATTTGGCTTCTAAAAGGGTTAAAATGAAAAGGCTATAACTTAACCAAATTTGAACCAAATGAACTCAAATTCGAAATTTGACTTTTGAATATTCAAACTAACATGCTACTGAGTTCAAAAACATGTTAGGCACCAAAGTAAAAAAAACTCTCACTTGTCGATTTAATTTTTATACTAAATATGTAATTAAAACATGACATTCACATAAAATGACAATCATTACATTACAATAAATGCACAAACAAATGTCATGAGTGATGAGATGAATGATTTATTTGTCTTAATCATTGTACTAAGCCTATAAGTGACACGGGGTGTCACAGAAACACAAAACCAGTCTGTGATCTCGCATTATGTGGATCAGATAGATATCCAGCATCTGCGTAGCCTACTAACCTTTGCTCCTGATTCTTCTGGAAAAATAGGCCAAGATCTTCGGTGCCTTTGACGTATCTGAGTATTGTTTTAACACCTACCCAATGCCTTCTGGTTGGGTTTGCACTATGGCGAGCTAGCAAGTTCACTGCAAATGCAATATCTGGCCTGATGCAATTCGCAAGATACATTAGAGCTCCAATAGCGCTTAAATATGGAACTTCAGGTCCTAATGGTTCCTCATCATCACCTTTTGGTCTAAATGGATCTTTTTCCTTTTCAAGTGATCTAACGACCATTGGAGTGTTCAAAGGATGTGCTTTTGACATATTAAATCTCTCTAGGACCTTCTTCGTGTAAGTTGCCTGATGCACAAAAATTCCTTCAGGGAGATGCTCGATCTGCAAGCCCAAGCAGAACTTGGTTTTACCCAAGTCTTTCATTTCAAACTCCGCCTTGAGGTAGGTGCTCGCCTCCTCGATGTCCTCTGCGTAGCCTATGATATTTATGTCATCAACATAGACCGAGATTATACAAAAACCCTTCTGGGATTTCCTAATAAATACGCAAGGAGAATCAGTACCATTAACATATCCCTTCTTCAGAAGGAAATCACTTAGCCGGTTGTACCACATCCGGCCAGATTGTTTAAGCCCATACAACGCCCTCTGTAACTTAACGGTATACATGTTGCGATTTTTAGAATCTGGAACTTTGAGTCCATCTGGGACTTTCATATATATATCAGAATCCAATGACCCATACAAGTATGCGGTCACTACGTCCATCATCTGCATTTTCAAGTTTAAACCTGCTGCCATAGATATTAAATATCGGAACGTTATGCCACTCATAACCGGAGAATATGTTTCATCGTAATCGATGCCTGGTCTCTGCGTGAACCCTTGTGCTACAAGCGTCGCTTTGTATCTCACCACCACATTCTTTTCGTCCCTCTTACGGACAAATACCCATTTGTATCCTACGGGGAATACATTGGGGGGCGTGCGGGCGACTGGCCCAAATACTTGCCTCTTAGAAAGCGAGCGCAATTCCGTCTCTATTGCTTCTTTCCATTTGACCCAATCTGAGCGCTTCCGGCACTCTGCCATGGACTTTGGTTCAGGATCCTCATTAATCGCACTTGCGATCTTAGAGACGAAATATATGTCGACCTTTGTAGTCTTTCTGTTATATAATTCTCCGGATTCAACATAGTTTATGGCAATTTCTTCAATTGAATCATTCTGCTCATTGTGATTTTCCAAATTACTTGAGCCTGAGTGTTCCGTTGTCCTTGTGCTATTATTTGTATTTGTGCGCACAGTTGCACTAGGACTTTCATCTTCAGGATGTGTCACTGCTAGGACTACTGAATGGGAGCGTAATGCATTCTCTTTAGTAACTTGCTTTTGCGGGCGTCCCCGCTTGGCTCGTACTAAGTCATCCGGATCTCTCCCCCTTTTCCTAGGATTGGGGACTTGGATAGAGTTCATGCCCTCCAGGGGTATTTCTACTCTCTCCGGTGCATTAGCCGCAGGAATATGCGATTTTGACACTCCTCTTATATTAGTAAACGCGTCTGGCAGATTATTAGCTAATTGTTGCAGGTTTATTATTCTTTGAACTTCAAGTTCAGTATCTTTAGTGCGTGGATCAAGTGATTGAATGCTACTGGCACTCCATTCTATTTCTTGGCATTCTTTATTATTAAGGTACAATCCTCCCCCTAATGCCGGGAAATTCTCTTCATCGAAGATGCTGTCAGCGTATCGAGCCGTAAACAGGTCCCCTGTTTTAGGCTCCAAATATTTGATTATGGACGGAGAGTCATAACCTACATATATCCCCAACTTCCGGTGAGGTCCCATAGTTGTACGCTGGGGTGGTGATATTGGCACATATACAGCACAGCCGAATTTTCGCAGATGGGAAATCATCGGTTGTTGTCCACGCGCTAATTGATGAGGGGAAACAGAGTGATATGCAGATGGCCTATATTGGATTAAGGCAGCAGCGTGCAGCACTGCGTGTCCCCAACAGCTGGTGGGAAGCCTGCTATCTTGTAGAAGTGGTCTGGCGATTAATTTTATTCTTTTTATTAAAGATTCAGCAAGTCCGTTTTGTGTGTGAACATGGGGTACAGAATGCTCTACGTTGATACCCAGCGCAAGACAATAATCATTAAATGCTTTTGAGGTGAACTCTCCAGCATTATCCATCATGATTGTTTTTACACGGTTCTCCGGGAAACTAGCGCGCAATCGGATGATCTGGGCAATAAGCTTTGCAAAAGCGTGGTTCCGCGTAGACAACAGGCATACGTGGCTCCACCTAGTAGAGGCATCTATAAGGACCATGAAGTATCTAAACGGCCCCGACAGGGGGTGAATAGGGCCACATATGTCACCTTGAATTCTTTCCAGGAAACCCAGGGACTCGGTCTTTATCTTCAGGTAAGAGGGCTTAGTTATTAATTTTCCTTTAGCACAAGACACGCAAAGAAAGTCTTTAGGAATTTGTGTAGTTTTAATGCCATGACCAGCAGAGCTATTTATGATGTTTCGCATCATCCTTAATCCGGGGTGCCCGAGTCTTTCATGCCATATGGTAAATGACTCTGGATTTTTAAATATAGTGGACATCGCAATGTATTCTTGAGGGGGCTTAATTTTTGTGTAGTACAGTCCGGAGGAGGTGCCCGACGCTTTTTCTACCACTTTTGTTTCACATTCGTTTGATGCTGTGATATAAAGGTATTCAACACCATTTTCACAAGCAGTAGTAACATGATAGCCACTACGACGAATATCCTTGAACGTGAGGAGAGTACGAACGGCTCCTGGATACAAAAATGCTTCTTCTATGAAGATGCTAGTATTATTAGGGAGCACCACTACGGCTCTACCAGAGCCTACGATGTGGCCATTGCTACCGGCAATCGTAGTAATACTTTCAGTCTTTTTCTGCAGTGTTTGAAAATATTTTGTCTCACGGAGTATTGAATTTGTGGCAGCGCTATCAACGAGGCAATATTCTTCTTCCGCCTCCATAGGGAAGTACGGCTCTTGTTCTATGAAATAGAATACTAATTCAATTCATCATGTGCAATCAATAAATAAAGCACGTAAGTGAACAAGAGAGATGGTAATTAAAATAATAGTATCAACCCAAACATTTATGCCGATAGTTCAACCTAATAAAATAAACGATTTGCTCAACTGGAGCATTATTACATCACGACCAAATAGTTCTGCTGGAAATAAATCACACTGGCTAATAAATAAATTCTAAACGGATGTCTGGTGAGTGGAAGAGCTACTCCTCGTCGAGGAGATCCTCGTCATCGAGATCATAGTCCTCATCACCCATATGGGCGTCTCCCCCTACAGCAGTGGCGTCACTGGTAGAAGTAGGGTCAACATCCATAGCTGCAGACTCAAGCTTCGTTGGAGGATTCAATGGCTCCGGCAGGTGTAATCCAGCGGCATCCACTGATGCTTGGATGAAGTGTGCCTCCGGGTTTTGGCGTTTCTTCCACTCTTGATATAAATCAATCAAGTGTTTCTCTGCGGTGCAAGTGCGGGACCAATGCTTCTGGGATCCACAGCGAAAACAACCCACGTTTGAGTGCTTTGCTCCACTTGCTTCGCCTTTTGAGCCCTTCTGGGACTTGCCATTGCCATTGCCGTTAGACTTCTGGCCTCCGTTCATATTCTTCTTAAACTTCCCCCCCTTTGGCCCTTGCTGACCATGATACTTTGGACCCTTGTTTCTGAAAGGACCCTTGCCCTTGCTGTTATGGAAACTGGCATGTGCTTCAGGTTGTGCCTGTGTCCCAGCGGGGCGCATGTTGAAGTTCTTCATCAAAAGCTCATTCTCAGCCTCTGCGGCAAGCAGCACATTGATGAGGTCACAATACTTCACATACTTGTTGTTGCGGTACTGCTGCTGGAGTACCATGTTGGTGGGGTGGAAAGTCTCGAGAGTCTTCTCAATCATCTCAAGTTCAGTGACAACTTGGCCACAGAAACGAAGCTGAGCCACGATACGGTGAATCGCAGTGTTATATGCCTCGACGGTCTTGAAGTCGACGAAACGGAGTTGAGCCCAATCGCGCCTGGCCAGTGGGAGGAGCACCGCCTTCTGCTTGCCGAAGCGCTCCTGAAGCTTCGTCCACAGCACCAGAGGATCTCGCACCTCCAGATACTCCATCTTCAGGTCAGGATGAATGTGATGCCTCAGGAAGATGCAAGCTTTTGCCCTCTCATGGAGCGGCGCAGCAGGGACACCGGCAGCAGGCCTGACGAGCGTGGAAGTCAGTTGCATTGCCTCCAAGTGGAACTCGCAGTCGAGTGCCCAAGTCTGGTAGTTCTTGCCGTTCAGCTCAAGAACCTTGAACTCCGTCTTGTTGATCGCAGCCATCACCTATTAATTCATGCAAATTAACTTCTGGTAAATATGCATGAAGTATTATTTATATCCGTGTGCATAATGGTCATCGTAATAACATGCATAATCACATTCTGCTAAAAAAAATTGGAATGCAGAAAACTGAAGTACATACGCAATACGTATAGTGGTAGCGCATGGCGGCAGGGCGGCGGTCGCCGCGGCCGGCAGCGCACGGCAGCCAGCAGGGCGGCGGTGGCCGCCATGGCCGGTACCAGCGAGACTGTAGCAGCGTCACGAGTTGGCCATCAGGACAACAACAGGTTCGCAAGCTTGGTATATTGGGTCATGTCGTGCATGCAAGTACACGATTGTTTAAAGTACGACTTCGGGCAGTACATACTGCACATGAAGTGTTGCCGGTTTACGCTCTAAACGCGTTGGGGTGGCCGACAATACGAGGATGCGCCGGCGTACATGCATAGCATGCACGGTGTTGTAGCCGGCGTATGAAACTAGACCGACAGTAAAAATTAGAAGCACCATCGGTAAAGCATGATTCGAGCAAACAAGTACACTAACCATAAAAAAAAAGGAACCAAGCTACTAGGGTTCTGAAGTGCTAGTGGATTACTCGAAGGAAAGGGAAAAAAAAACTCAATCAAGATTGGATCTCATACTTGGTTCTGCGAGATTCGTTTTTCCAGGATGCGAAAAAAAAACTTAGTAGACTAGCAGATGTGCATCTATTCTTTGCTAATCAATGGTAGAACAATCTACAGGTTGCACGTACACAATCACCGCCCAAAACCATCTAGCAGATGTGCTCGTCGAGAGCATTGTTTAGGTGGCTGTCCATGCAGCCTGCGCAGCTCAGCGGCTACACGCGCAAGGCTCGCGTGGTGTCGACTGCCATCTGGGCGTCGTTGCGGACGCGTGCTGTACTATACAGATCAAGCTAGGACATGCAAACTAGCCAGGAAAAAGATCTACCACCGATCTAGCATGCTAGTTTGTACGCAGACCAAACTTAATAGAACAACAAAACCAATCTGCCGAGAGATAGATCCAGCCAGGATCAAGAACAACGTACCGTCGTTGACGGGTAGTGGTAGAGCGTGCTGATGACGTGTTAAACAACGGATCCCTGATCCGTTTCCCTTCCCAGCAGAAGATTAGGCGTGAGAAGAGGTAGACCACCGTATCCCTTCCCAAGCATACAACCAGGAGACAAAGCGCACGGGAGGCAGAACGTAGATAAGATTTGTTCTCTCTTGTATTCATAATAGATAGGTACATGTTCCTTTATATAGTCTTTACCCTCCAGGGGCATATTTGGTATGAGCCCATAATTATCTCTTAGGGTTTAGAGATTTCCTAACAAATTGCAATATACGGCGTGCCTTTGCTGCTCCTTGGTCATTGCGCAGGGCCTTAGACGACGCCGATAGATGGACGGAGGGAGTAGTAACAAAAGTCCGGTGAACACTGACAGTCTGACCTGATCAACTCCAGCCGGCGTCTCAACCGCGCGCCCCGTGCTGGACCTGATTTCAAACGCCGCCACAGGCCGGGCCACCAGCCCACGTATCGGAGCGAATGTTTTCTTTCTGTCAAAGCCAGGCCCAGGTGACCTCTTCTCGATCGAACACGATCCGGCAAGCAAGAGCCCATGCGACGACAGCAGCAGCCAGCACTGTTGGGGAATGGCCCAGCCCATGTAGTAGATGGGTCACATGTAAGGGCACAAAGACTTATTTGTAAATATTGTACCCATCAAGGACTTGAGGGCAAATTGCCACCCCCTTCCTCCTCTATATAAAGGACCCAAGGGGTCAAGAGGGAGGGACTCACTTAAGCACTCCTCATTTACTCTCTTATTGTAATTTCTTCCTCTCCTTCATTTTTACCTTCGGAATTCTCACTGTCTCTCTCTTCTCTGTCTTGCGGTTTTGTATCCTCAACAGTTGGCGCCCACCGCGTGTTTGCCTCGTGAAAAAGATTTTTGAAGAGAAAGAACATGAGAACGAAGCACCCTTCGAAGGGACGGATTTATTCTCACGTTTCCGTCGGAATTTTCTTGGTGACCTTCGGAATTTTATTCTCACGCTTCATCATTTATTCTCACGTTTCCATCAGAATTTTCTTGGTGACCTTCGGAATTTTTTCCGTCGGATTCTATGACCTTCGTAATCCTTCCGTCGGATTTTGTGACCTTCGGAATTTTTTTCGTCGGATTTTATGACATTCGGAATTTTTTCACCGGAATTTACTTGGTGACCTTCGGAATTTTTTCCGTCAGAATTTTCTTGGTAACCTTCGGAATTTTTCCCGTCGGATTCTATGACCTTCGGAATCCTTTCCGTCGGATTTTATGCCATTCGGAATTTTTCCGCCGGAATTTCTTGGTGACCTTCGGAATTTATTCCGTCGGTATTTTCTTGGTGACCTTCGGAATTTTTTCCGTCGGATTCTATGACCTTCGGAATCCTTTCCGTCGGATTTTGTGACCTTCGAATTTTTTTCGTCGGATTTTATGACATTTGGAATTTTTCCATCGGAATTTACTTGGTGACCTTCGGAATTTTTTCCGTCGGATTCTATGACCTTCGGAATCCTTTCCGTCGGATTTTGTGACCTTCGGAATTTTTTCCGTCGGATTTTATGACATTCGGAATATTTTCACCGGAATTTTCTTGGTGACCTTCGGAATTTTTTCCGTCAGAATTTTCTCGTTGACCTTCGGAATTTTCTTGGTGAGCTTCGGAATTTTTTCCGTTGGGTTCTATGACCTTCGGAATCCTTTCCGTCGGATTTTGTGACCTTCGGAAATTTTTTCCGTCAGATTTTATGACATTCGGAATTTTCTTAGTGACCTTCGGAATTTTCTAGGTGACCTTCGGAATTTTTTCCGTCGGATTCTACGACATTCGGAGTCCTTTCCATCGGTTTTTCTGACCTTCGGAATTTTTTCCGTCGAATTTTCTGACTTTCGGAATTTACTCGATTAGGTCTTATGGCCTTCGGAATTTTCTCGCTCCGGATTTATGAGCTTCGGAATTTGCTCGCTCTGGTTGAGCTTCGAAATTTTCACGCTCGGGTTTTATGAGCTTCGAAATTTGCTCGCTCTGGTTGACGCTTCATCATTTATTCGGTCAGATTTCATGACCCTCAGAATTTTTTCGGTCAGTTCTTATGACCCTCGGAATTTTCTCGGTCAGGTTTTATGACCCTCAAAATTTTCTCGGTCAGGTTTTACGACCCTTGGAATTTTCTTGGTCAGTTTTTATGACCCTCGGAATTTTCTCGGTTAGGTTTTATAACCTTCCAAATCGTTTCGGTTGGATTTTATGACCTTCAGAATCATCTCGCTCCGATTTTAGGACCTTTCGGAATCGTTTCGGTCGGATTTTATGACCTTCGGAATTGTCCCTTCGAATTTTATGACCTTCGGAGTCGTCTTGGTCATCTCGATCGGATTTTACGACCCTTAAAATTTTATATTCCTTCGGATTTTATGACCTTCGAAATTTAGATATTCATTTAAATATGAAAGTCAATTGGATATTTTTCCCTCCTTTTCACTTGATTTTTGTACCTTCGGAATTAATCCGAGATGGGTTTCGGGCTCCAACTCACATTTCCACACAAAAACACATTTCCGCACAATGAGCCATCGTGAACGAGAGACCCAGTATACATACAGTATATTCTGCTTCACATAGCCCTGGTTCATTAACATTAGATACTCCGAAGCATGGTTGTCCTGCTGTAATTATAACTTACCATTCATTATTTAATGATCCTCATAATGTTTGTTTATTCCATACACTTCGGAATACGTATGTGTGTTTGCTACTAAGTGTATGCAGTGGAATTTCATGACCCTTTCGGAATTCATTTATCTATACCACCTCGGAATTCATTTATTTGGATCACTTCGGAATTCATTTATCTGTACCACCTCGGAATTCATTTATTTGGATCACTTCGGAATTCATTTATCTGCACCACCTCGGAATTCTTTATTTGGATCACCTCGGAATTCATTTATTTGGATCACTTCGGAATTCATTTATCACCTCGGAATTCTTTATTTGGATCACCTCGGAATTCATTTAAGTGGATCACCTCGAAATTAATTTATCTGGACCACCTCGAAATTCATTTATTTACAACCTCGGAATTCTTTTAACTAGACCACCTTAGAATTCATTTATTTGTACCACTTCGGAATTGGCAACCGAGGGGTTTTTTTAGCAAGTCCCCTCGGACCGGTTTTCCTGGGTGGCTTCGGAGTTCCACCGACGCCAGCACCCCCTCGGAAGCAAGAAGCTCTTCGGAGATGAGGCTCCATCATGTTCATTTGCTACTTCGGTGAGCGCACCCTCGCCGGCGCCACCCTCGTCACGACGCTCGCCAACATCACGGGTGTTCTCGGCGCGCGGAAGACCGGCAGCACCACCAGCACGCCCGGAGACGAGGCACCCTTCGGAGTCGAGGCCCAGGGTTGGTTCATGGACCGATCATCTGCGAACTCCCAGTCAGTCCGTCGGCCCAGGTATTAACGAAAGCCCAGGTATTGACGAGGCCCAGGCCGGCTGGTACGCTGCTTGCTGCCAGTTCTAGTTTCGGCTTACGGGCTGAGATGGCAATTCGGAGGATTCACGAGGCATTTGCACGTGAGGCTCTAGAAGTAAGTTTTTAACTACTGCTCCGTACATTTAGCTTATTCTACTTAGCCGCATGCATATGCTAGGCTCCAGTTCAAACAACTGCATATCACATATATTATCATGCACACCCCATATCGCTTCACATGCATCAAAAAGTCAGTCTTTTACCCCTTCGGTCTTGCATATGCATGGCTTGAGGTTCGGATCGGAGGGGCTGTACCTTTTAATCAATGTACTTCATGCTTCGGAAAGGCTTCTTTCTCGAATAATCAACGAAACATACATATGCATGTTGGCATGTTGTTCTCGCTAACAAGTTCTACAGGGGAATTCATATTACTTCCCATACGTTTGTGGAAATGATTAATTAAATCCATTATCATTGGACATCGACTTCTATGTATTTCCGAAGCGATCTTTTTCAAGTCGGATTTTCCACTTCGGGTTGGATTACGAGGCAATTGGATTATCTTTCATCATCCGTCAAGAACCAGAACAAATATTCACAATATACTGTGGGCACAAGAGAAAGGATCCTTCGGTGTTTCACAACAAGACCCTCGTATTCTTATGCTGGCCAATGTCGGACGACTGCTACTTCGGTCCAGACAGAGAACCTCCTCGGTCCACTCAGCAATTCCTTTGGTGGCCCACGCTGCAGCGACGAAGCCCAGTTCGAGGCCACGGCAGCCGAACCTTGGGCCACAGCGTCGGAGTCCAGTGTCTCTATATATATACCTCGGCGGGGTTTTCACGAGGCGAGAATACAAGCTGCCCTTCGGAATGAAAAGGCACATACCCTCGCAGAGGCTCATTGATCCGGTGCTGATCAATTACACCTGGCCATGTTATTTTAACCCTTCGGAATCAAAAGGCACAAGACCCTCGTAGCTCAGCGGAGAAAACACAAGTATGTCACACACATGGTGTCCACTGTCCAGGTGAGTAACGACGCAACCAGACTGTGACCCCCTCGTCAAGGCCACACTTCAGGCCTGTCCTCGGCAACCCCTTCGGAGCCCATGTGATGACGAGGCCCAGGAGTGCTGCTTGTCCCGAGGGGGAGGGTCCGAAAGTTGGTCTCTCTCTAGTTCTTTATGCCCCCTCATTTAAGCGCTTGTCTCTTAGTCAATTAATAAAAGCTTCCGAGGAGGTCATCTACTAATCCATGCGGCTGCACCCTTCGGTCAATGTAACTCACATGTTGGAATTATTTTGTTCGTAGTTGCCTAGTTAGAATATCTCGGTTAGCTTTTCTCGTAAAGTTTATTTCACATGTCAACTTTGACTTCGTCTATACATAAATAACCCATCCCTCGAACATGGAGGATATTTTTCTTGCAGAAATTTGTTTTTGCAAAATCAACTCTCATTTCTTCTCGCCGAAGCAATCTACGCTCTTCTACACGAAGGCTACTTACGTCGGCATTGGGGGCCAATTATGGCCCAACTAAGTGAAAGCCGCACGATTTTTTCCGTCGGCGTCAAAATCTACGTCCTTTCTACTTAGCGGTGAGTTTCTCATTTGGAGCCTCGGAAATAACGAGGTCCTATTGAACCATGTTCAATGCATCAAACCCTTCGGTTATCATGATTCATGAATATTTGCACTCGCTCGTGAGCTAAGGCTCCAAGAATGCACTTCGTGTGCAAGGAACAAATGCACCTTATGTGAAAGAAACTACCATTTTTTGTCAAGGGCGCTTGCAGTCAATTGTATTTCATATACATACACCATACTTCTCACTCTTTGCGTATTGGCAAAGAGGCAATGTTACATTTTTGGCTTTTCTCATGCTAACATGCAGGTTCAACCGATCTCTGTAAGTATTTCTCCACCCCTTGAAAGCTAACCCTTCGTATACTGTTTTTTGAAAGTGCAGGTTCAACCGAGGTATGTATCTCTACACCCTTATAAATTACCCCTCAGTCGTAACCTTATTTCTTTTTAATCAATTTCCACTTTTACCCTTCGTATGACATTTTATGATCCCATGCTTATACTAACCCTTCGTAAGAAACTCTAGCTTGCTTACAATTAGCTTTCAATTTGTTTATACTTCGTCGCGATTTGCATCTTATGTGAGCTTACAATTAGCTTTCAATTTGTTTATACTTCGTCGCGATTTGCATCTTATTCACATCAATTGAACTATCATGCATTGTATGTGTACTCCGGCATATTTTTGCAGGATCTAACCGAGGCCTCATTAGCGTAGCAATAAGCTTGAGAACTGGTGAGGCCTGAGGCAGCAGCACACGACTGCTACAGGAGAACAGTGAGCAACAGCCAAGACAGTCAGTTTCATACTGTCCATAGATCATAGCTGCCTCTGCCTGTAACCAATTTCAGGCTATCTTGGTCCCAGATGGCAGGAGCAGCCGAGAAAAACATTGTGTAATTAAATATTTTATAAATCACAACTGAAAACGCTATGTCTGTTCTTCTACAGGGTAACCCTTACAAAGATTTACACACCTACACAGTGGTATTTGGTTTCTCGGTATCATCAATCAACTGCCTGTGACCCAACACGTTTCAGCTTACCTTGATACGCAGGGTATTTACAAACTATATGCGGCAAAACAGGGGCACCAGTTCTCTTGATCCTCAGCAGCCGCCGCTCGCAGGCTCAATCGAACTCCGCAGGCCGTTGCCCCTGAGCGACGTGCAGTGCTCCTCAGCCTCAGACTGGGAGCAGATGATCACCACCGATAGCCCGTTCACATGCGCCTCCTGCATGATGTTCACTGCATTGTCCACAGTCATCCCTGGGATCACTTTCATCAGGACCTGGACGACGTACTCACGCCTGTTGTAGTTGTCGTTGTGCAGCATCACGCGGTATGGGGGTGTCATTTTGCGCTTTTTCCTGCAGGCCAGAACAACTTTATCAAAACATGGCTTCCAAGTGTGCAATCAGGTACAGAACCAAAGGTTATGTAACTGGTTTACAATTTTACAGCTCGTGACATCATTATAGATAGCCTGAAAAAAATGATATTGACATAAGCTATGAATAAGGTAGTCTAGGGCATAGGGAATATGCCGATATACCATATACAATAACAGCAACTGTAATGTTGCAAAGTGTTATTGATATAATCTCACAAGCATGATGATGAAACGAGCCATATGCAAAGATATAGGCACTTGGGGTGGAAGACAGGGGCTTAAAGAGTCAAACAATTATTTGACATCATATGTCATGTTCAAGACACGTTCCTGGCGAACCACCAAGAATTAAAGAGTTTAGGAGAGAAAAAAGCGTCTACAACAGCAACAAAGCCCCTAGTTCAGAGACTTTGTTTTTATCAGGAACAGGAATATCCAACCCACATTGCTGAGGTGAAACATGGAGCGTCTTTGCAAAACAATAAAATAAGATCACCTACTCACATGGAATATTTAAACCGCATGACTAAGTGTCAGAATACCCCAGACAAGAAGCAACCGTATATATATCTTCCAATTGTTGCACCAGGTACTAGCTGACCCAAAATTTTCTTTCTCGGTACCAAAGCAAAAAAAAAAGGCATTTCAAGAACTTTTGAAGTCAACAAAGACACCACTATACTTGCAATGGAGCTAGGCTCAACAATGAGCCCTGGTTAATGTAACCATGAGAGTATCAAAACCAAGTTTCTGAACAAGTGAAGGAACTTGTACATGGCAATAGAAAAAACAGATGTGCAGCTATCAGTTAAGCTGGAGATGCTCCAGAACCTTCAGTGTGTCCGGACTATTTTTAATTACATTTTTCTCTGTGCGTGAATAAACTGGGAAGTGTATAGTAACAACACTGAAATGAAAACGTAGTAGCTGAAACTTTGTAATCCTTTTGGAACTACTTACTAATGCATTTATGCTTGATCAGCTGCTTTTGGATCAAGAGTGTAACCAAGACAATGTGCAAAATATAGATCACTCAATTTCTAGAATTTGCACTGACTAGTAATAGAAACAAAGGTGATAGTGAATAGCACTTACTTCACATCAAATTCTGATTGACGACCAGGCGTAGTTTTCTCTACCGGTCGATCAAGCACACCGCCTTTGCCTGGTGCAGCTGCTAACAGAGCCATAGGGATTGCAAGACTTTGGCACCTTCCCTTGTAAATGGAAGATCTATCTCCTGCAGGATAAAAAGAAAAAGAAACATTATACCACCAATCCTTCAAGAGTAATCATAGTACAGGATGACAGAACAAATAAGTTTTCCATCTAAATTGTAAGCCTTCATATATCTTGCACATTTCTTAGTTGCACATTTGTGTCTTGAGGCTGAAAGCAAATGAACAAAATTGGAGTATAGCTTCATGGATTTAGTTTTTTTTTTAAACAAAATCACGGACGTGCAAGAATAGACAAGCCCATAAGGTTGAGGGTTATCAATGCTAGAGAAAGATTTCCAAAAGTTTCAGATGAGGACATGAGGTGAAGATTCAATGATCATCTTCATTTGGAGTTTTCAAGAACTTATCAAGAATAACCAGCAATTGGTAACAGGCATCAAGGTATAATGCAGTCTGTCAAGAACGGTGGACAGTTATGATTGATTGTTAACTTCAACAGTAGAAAAGGGTATCTCTAATTTTTAGTTGTTCACTGCAGGCTATGTTTGCTTTCCTGTAAATGGACCAATTCTGCGTTCTAAAAATTGTCAGTCTTCTACCACCCTCATCTGGTTGCTAACATCTACATCATCTGGAAACAGAAGACATACATATCACTTGCGTTTGCGCATTCTTGAAAAAAATGGACAAGAGCAGTGGTGGAAACACGGTCCATGACTCCATTCCATGACTAAATAACACTCAAGTTAACCATCACCTTCCATATTTGTTCTTGCCACTGACTAGAAAACAGGCAATAATTGACCATACACAAATCCTGGCGGCCATTCCATACCATGAAATAGGATTTCCCCTACCAACCGAAGCAATAACGGCAAAATTCTTGCAAAAACCGCAATAGTACTTCTCGGTACTCGTACTCCAATTGGAATCCCCACCCGAATCGCGTGGACATCACGAACTTCCACTTGCCCTGTCAACCTTATCCAATACGGACCCGAAAGGCACTAACTACTGAACCAAGAACCGGGAGCGAGAGGGAAACGGAGCACCTGCCACCGCGTGGCGGCTGGGGAAGCGGCTCGCCGCGGAGGGCGCGACACGGCTGGGCACCGCGGCCTCCATGTCGCCGTACCGCCGTCGCCCGCGCCTCGGACGGACGGACGGAATTGGGGGAGGTCGGAACCTGCTGGCCTCTGAATCTTGGGGTCCGCCGAGCTCAGTTCTCGGATTCTCGCGGTGGTGGTGGTGGTGCTCCGTGGGCCGGGCGACGTGCCGCTTGGAGGCGCACGGAGAATATTTGTGGCCCAGTAATTTGGTCGGCGTCGAGAGAGTTCCACCTGTGCGGCTTCTGGGCCACTGGTCCTCTTCAGATTTTTCTTTGCTCCGTCTCAAAAAGAAATGGCAAGGTTCTTTTTTTCAAAAAAAAAGAAAAAGAAATGGCAAGGGTCGTGGTTAAGGCCCTATTTGGCATGGCTCTAGAGTTAAACTTCACCAGCGCTAATCATTTTTTTAGCCAAACACCCCAACTCCACCAACTCCAAGAGCAGCCCAACTCCCTAGAGTTTGAGGAGCTCTAGTTCATTTTGGTGGAGTACCTCTTTTGGAACTTCATCAACCTTAAATATGGACCTAGTCGTGAAGTTTGGGGGTAACTTACCCACCACTGCCACTGACTACACAAAAAACGTTTCATCTACCTATTCTACCCGTCGCCCCCCAGCCCCCCCCCCCCCCCCCCCCCACCCGAACGTTATCCTCTCGTGTTATGGACAAAATGAACTTGTAATATTTTTTATTATGAATATTTGGTATTATGGGCATTAATTATGTGTCATATGCATGGCGGGAATACTATTTCACTTTAAACAGTTAAGTCAAACAAACCAAGGGTAAGATTGGCAATCTACCCTCGAAACCCCCATTTCTGGAGTTTGGAGCAGCCTGCTAGCCAAACACCCCTTCCAGTCAACTCTTGCTCCACGTGGAGCTGACTCCAGCTGGAGTTTGAGAGTGGAGCTGCTCTCTGTGGAGCAAGAGTCATACCAGACAGGGCCTAGATAACAGTGTGCTCTTGGTGGCTGCTGGAGGCTGGAATCGTCGGCGGCCTAGGCTTTCATTTCGCTCCCCTTTAAATTGCTGTTTGCTTTAACTGCATGAATCTTATCGAACATCAAATCTATTCTGAAAATTTTATGGGGAAACAAATCCTCATATGGCTCTGTTTCCTTGTTTGCAAAATGGTCTTTTTTATGGGAAACATTTAGTTCCTCACTGATTTTTTTTTGCTTAATTAGCGTTTGTTTTGATATGCTGCTCTATCTCTACGCTTTGTTGATGGCGGATTTCACCAACTTTGTTAATTGACTCATGTTGTTCATTCTCAAACAATCCTAGTGTCATTCTCGCAAAAAGAAAAAAACTTTAGTAAATATAAGCACTGAAACATGCCCTTAAATTCCATTTCCTTTCCAGCCACAGCCTTAAATGTTTCCCTGTCTACATAATGCTGGTGGCAACTGGCAAGCCTACATTAATATAGTTTTGCCATTTTAATGTGTTATAAACAAAATCATAAATGTAACTAATTAACTATAGTTTTGAGAACGTAGAATAAATAAAATTCTCTATAATTACCTCTACCCTCTGGCCCACAATAACATATATCTAAACTCTTATGAGCGAAGAAGTCCTCGGCCTCTCGAGGCAACGAATTACTGTTCTCAAATGAAATTGTACCACGTCTCAACATTTACTGCATGGCCAACCAAACTCACCACGGCACTCAAGCGCTCCTACGTAGTATTTGTCTCTGGTGCTGACGTAAGGTATACGCAACATTGCACGCCAAATTTTGCATTGCCCGTGTCCCAAGAAGAAATCGGCAAGTTCACGTGCTTGATGTCCACGCGTTGGCCATTCAATGCAGGGGTGCACAAAATGGAGATTTTCAGTCACCATCTGCAAATAATAATATATATAGTTAGATACAGTACAAATCGCTCAAGTTTTGGAGGTCAACCAGATGTGCCGCGTGTCCGAAAATTGATGGCCATCAAGTTACTGTATCGACCGAGTTATTTTTAAACTTTTTTACTCTGTTATTATACGCGGCAATTCTTCCCTTAAAGTCTGTGCGCTGCGTGCAGGTGGGCCCACTCTTCTCCACGTTTTTTCGCGGTTGCATTTTTATCACACCGAGGCCTTTATTTTGAGAAGATGGCTTTGACTACAAAATACAAGTTGTAGTATCTAAATTTACGTGTCTAGATCCACGAAAAGCGTAAAAAGTTTTCACCTAGAAGACCATGTTAGTTCATTCCTTCTCTCTATACATGCGGTCCAATGCAAAAAGTTTTCACATTTTCACTCCCATTTCACCTATCTAAACACCCCCATAGATTGTCACACCCTGAAATTCTCCAATTTCAGGATGTGAATTTAGAGAATAAATAAACAACGATTTTCTCTCAATTTTTAAAATTTTTCCAACATTTATTTATTTTACAGAGAATTTAGCTAGAAAGAAAATTAATTGTGTGTGTTTCTTAAAATAAATTAAATGTTCTGTGTGTGTTGCATTCATGCCGAGTTGCATTCTGATGTTTCATGAGTGCTAAGATTTCAAAAACGCGTTTTTTAAACATCTAGGTTTTTCCGAGAATTTTCCAGACTTTTCTGTGATTTATTCTCATCTTTTGAGAGCTAAATCTATTTAATAGAAGGCTCTAAAATCATTTTCATGAACTCCTGATATTTTATTTGGACTCCTCGTGTCCCAATCTATCTCTAGGATTTTTCCTAGAATTTTTGGGATTTTCTGAGTATTTTTCGTGCTTTAAAAACATTTCCTAGATTTTTCTGGAATTGTTTTCGCGTTGAAAAGTATTTCCGGAAATTATTAACCTAATCCCTTTCCTTAACGGATCGGGTCGGATCCAACTGAACCCGACCCGACCCGCATCATCTCAACCTGCCTCGGCTTCCTCTCTCCGCGGGTGGGCCCCGCCTCCTCCTCGGGCCGAGCCTGCGAGGCCCGGTCTATGGCCCGCGATGGCCCATCGCGGCCCGGCGAAGCCCGGCGCGCCGCCGCTGCACAGCGCCGCCGCCAGGCCGTTCTTGGCGTGCGCGCCACGGCCAAGCCGCGGGTCCCGCGCCCTATAAAAGCCGACACCCCCGCGCCAGTGCCCTCTTGCTGTCGCCGCCGCCGCCTTCACCTGTGCGTTGCACCGCCACCTCGCCGCGCAGCGCCGCCGCCGAGCTCGGTCGCCGTTTGGCCGTCTCCGTCGCAGCCGGACCAAGGCGACTCCGCCGGGAGCTTCGCCGAGTCGAGTCGCCCGTCCTCCGTACGTCCTCGCCGTTTTTCCGTCGCCGGAGCGCCGCCGCGGCGGGAGAACCCGAGCCGGTCATCACCGTCCCGCCGCCGGCCAAATCCCGGCCGTCCCGTTGATCTCCAACGCCGGCGAGCACGCATACGAGACCCCCTCGGCCACCTCTCCGTTTTCCCCTCACCGCCGGGGCTCCAGCGCCGCCGGACCGCCGGAAATTTCGGCCGGCAGAGCCGCCGGTCGGCCACGACCTGAGGAAGGAGAAGACCCCGGAGTTTTTTTCAGTTGGGCCCTCGAAGAAATCTGTAATTTCGTCCAATTCTTTTGTGTCTTGGTAATCTTACACAAAACCCCCCTGAATCTATTGTATCCTTTCAAACTAAACCCGAGCCCTGATCTTTTGCAGATCTAACCCTGTCTTTTCATCTATTCGCGGGCACTATTCGCTGAGTCTTGGAATTCTTCTCAGCTAGTCCCTGGAATCTACGGTTAATCGCGATCAAGTCCCTGCAGCCTCGTTTTAGGTATAACTTCCACGTTTTAAATCCGTTTCGATCCGTTTTCGTTTCGTTAGACTTGTAATCACTTAAATTACGTGATAGTGATGTTATTCATGATAGTTATGTTTTTCTAAATTAATTTTAAATATTAATTTGATTAATTGTTTATAGACATGTTTTGCAGTTAAAATCTATATAGCTTTATATCACGTGCTTTCTTAATAAAGTTTAATTGGATTAATATTTATTGAATTATCTTCTGAATAAAATTTAATTAGACTTTATCTCGGCTTGTTTAAATAAAATTAACTTGATTAATGCTCACTTACAACTAGTCTTTTTAATTAAAATCAAGTTAGGCATACAGCGGCTTTTATAAGAAAGTTAATATAATTAAATGCTATTATAATTTATTTATGATAATAACCTGGTTAGTTGAACACGTATAATAAAATTATTCGATTAGATGTTTCATATACCTTTCTTTTCTAAAGTTAATTATTTAATTGGTATAATCTGCACATAAACAATTGCAAATAAAATATGGCTAAGTTACTACGGCTTTTCAATTACAAATATAATTGGAGTTAATTCTAATATAATTATGTTTTGATAATTAAAATAAATGAAGCACCTAGCTCTGGTTTGGTTAATTAAAATCTTTCGATAGTTTGTTTATAATCGCAGTTCCAGCGTTTCCTGCGTCTTTGCGTTTGTAGCAACGAGCCCCATCGTTTAGTGCGCTCTTTTAAAGCTTTTATTTTGATTGGTGTATTGTTCTTAGTTGTCTTTGTTTGCTTTATAGAATGTTTGCTTTGCTTGGATGATTGCTGCGAGTAGATGGAACGTGGTTCGAGAGCTTGAAGACTTGAAGAATATTCTGAGC
Source organism: Urochloa ruziziensis (assembly GCA_015476505.1). Classification (NCBI taxonomy): domain Eukaryota; kingdom Viridiplantae; phylum Streptophyta; class Magnoliopsida; order Poales; family Poaceae; genus Urochloa; species Urochloa ruziziensis. Next base: position 43,970,348 of record CM027124.1, read on the forward strand.
AATTATTATCTGGAATTGAGGCAAGTGTGTCCTTGTGCTTTTGTCCCAATAACTTTACTTAATCACTATTGCATTGCTCTGCATTAATATTGATGGGTCCTATTAAGGTTTGCCTAGTCTTTCATGATTATTCCTTGTCAACCTGGGTTTATCTTTTGTTGGGTAGCTATGCTAGTTGCTATACTTGGGTTATGGTGGTTCTAATGAACATTAATGATAAACATGCTTTACTTTATGCTATACCTACTGGTTAATACAAGATCATATGATTTAATCGGAACATGGAGAACCACCCGGGAAAACAGTACAACCATAAGACTAATGGGCTCTGGTCTTGGCTAAGTAATTAGAGACTCTGGCTTGGAATAGCTTTACCTGATAAGGGCAAGGGGGGACTGAGTCGCGGTCTAGCCCGGTCCTCTTGGGAAGTAGCCTTTGCTAAGGTACATGCCTATTAGGGAGGGTTAGGAGCGCCAGACACCGGAACCATGCGAGCTAAACCTTGTTAGAGAATCTTTGTAAAGGCCTCGTAGCGTCCCTATGCAGTCACACCTCGGTAGTGTGATATGCGCCTGTGTGGTGCCGCATGGTTGGGTGTAAAGTTCTCTTGAACTTTTACGCGACTTATGGTGAAAGTGTACAACCTCTGCAGAGTGTAAAACTGTTATAACAGCCGTGCTCACGGTCAAGAGCGGCCTGGACACTCACATGATAATTGAACTTGAAGATGGACTTAAATCGTGGTTCTGGTTGTGCCATATTCTTGTGGCGCTCTGTTTATATTAATGTGGTTTGGTATATATTTATATCTTAGTAATCAGGTGCTAATAAAAGTTTGACCAACTAAAATTGCTTATCGCTTTAAACCTCAGCCTCTCCTTGATTTAGCCTTGCATTCATACTTTCCCACACTTGCTGAGTACGACATGTGCTCACCCTTGCTATAAACAATGTTGCTCAGAAGAAGGAAGCTATTGTGGAGTTCTCTGAAGACGTTGCTGAGTGCTAGGCGTACGCAACCCCCGGTCGTCTGCTTGTGGAGTTGGAGCCTCCGTTTCCAGGATTGAGCTGTGTAATACTCTGATTCATTTTCTTTACGTGATACTGTCTCTATTATTCACTTTTTGTTCGCCGTATGTGTGAAACTTGATCCTGGCACACATACGGTGTGCACTCGGTTTTGTTTTCAGAACCGGGTGTGACAAAGTGGTATCAGAGCTGTATCGACCGTAGGACGTAAGCCTAGATAGCAATGGTCGTTTTCTAAGGTCTATTTCACTATGAAATCTGTCTGTATCCTATCCTTGATCTTTTCCTTGTCTACTTATCTAATCCTTGATAATTTAATTCACATTATGAACTCTTGTTATTTATTACTCTTCCTTGTCTTGATTTTCCTAAATTTTTAATCCTTGTCTATCTACTTTTATCTTTCCCTTGATCATTCACTCCCCTGTTAATGATTTTACCATTCTCGAATCTATTCGCGTCACCGTCTGACCTTGCTTTACTCTTCGAATTAATTCTGGAGCTACAGATGTCGGATTGACGTGAAACCAATTTTGTTGGATTCCGAATTTGATGACTTATTTTCTGGTAATGTTTCACGATTTTTGGACTTTCGGACAGAGAGATATGTGCCTGTCTTTCCAAATATCTGAATCTGCCATTATTGTCATCCTGAAATCCAATTCATATAATCATTCTCTTTTATTCCTTGATAATAATCGAGAGTATTAATTTACTCTCATTCACCTATGTTTGATCCTCTTTGAAATCTTCTCTGGACTTTTGGATTTCAAAGTATGCTTTCTAGTCTTATTCAAAATATTTAGATCATTCGTGTCACCTGCCATAATCTCTGCCCAAATCATCCGAAGAATGGAGATACTATCAGCCGGGAGAAGTTAAGCCTGAACAATTGATGCTCGACAAGCTAAAGGACGCCTGCATCAAGAGTATTGAAGCTGAAGAGAAACCCTATGTTTAGGACAACCTTTCTCTCTTACTAACAACGTTTAGCTCGTTCTTGTTATGTTGATTGTTGCAGTTTTGTGTTTTGCATGATGATGCTTGTCTTTATGAATTTGTTTGATTCGTTTCTTTGTAATGATTGTTGGTGTATTGTGGGTTATATACCGCAATGACATCAGTTGCCTAGCTGGGTTCTTCTTTTATACCTTCCACCTCCTTGTTTAATCCTTTCTTTGTGTTGTTTCAATGGAGGAAGTTAGTAGAAAGCTGAAGGCAACATCAATGTCGACAAGTAGAGGTCATCATCGTCACCACCGACAAGATAGAAGCAAGTTGAAGAAAACAAGAAAAGATGAAGACTCAAGATTTTGCCTCGCTCGACGATAATCCTGTTTATCCACCTCCTCCTTGTTTCTTCTTTCTTCGAATCTCGGGACGAGATTCCTTTAAGGGGGTAGTTTTGTCACACCCTGAAATTCTCCAATTTCAGGATGTGAATTTAGAGAATAATTAAACAACGATTTTCTCTCAATTTTAAAATTTTTTCAACATTTATTTATTTTATAGAGAATTTAGCTAGAAAGAAAATTAATTGTGTGTGTTTCTAAAAAAATTAATTGTTCTCTGTGTGTTGCATTCATGCCGATGTGCATCTTGGGGTTTCATGAGTGCTAAGGTTTCAAAAATGCGTTCCTTAAACGTCTAGGTTCCTCCTAGAATTTTCCAGACTTTTCTGTGATTTATTCTCATCTTTTGAGAGCTAAATCTATTTAATAGAAGGCTCTAAAATCATTTTCATGAACTCCTGATATTTTATTTGGACTCCTCGTGTCCCAATCTATCTCTAGGATTTTTCCTAGAATTTTTGGGATTTTCTGAGTATTTTTCGTGCTTTAAAAACATTTCCTAGATTTTTCTGGAATTGTTTTCGCGTTGAAAAGTATTTCCGGAAATTATTAACCTAATCCCTTTCCTTAACGGATCGGGTCGGATCCAACTGAACCCGACCCGACCCGCATCATCTCAACCTGCCTCGGCTTCCTCTCTCCGCGGGTGGGCCCCGCCTCCTCCTCGGGCCGAGCCTGCGAGGCCCGGTCTATGGCCCGCGATGGCCCATCGCGGCCCGGCGAAGCCCGGCGCGCCGCCGCTGCACAGCGCCGCCGCCAGGCCGTTCTTGGCGTGCGCGCCACGGCCAAGCCGCGGGTCCCGCGCCCTATAAAAGCCGACACCCCCGCGCCAGTGCCCTCTTGCTGTCGCCGCCGCCGCCTTCACCTGTGCGTTGCACCGCCACCTCGCCGCGCAGCGCCGCCGCCGAGCTCGGTCGCCGTTTGGCCGTCTCCGTCGCAGCCGGACCAAGGCGACTCCGCCGGGAGCTTCGCCGAGTCGAGTCGCCCGTCCTCCGTACGTCCTCGCCGTTTTTCCGTCGCCGGAGCGCCGCCGCGGCGGGAGAACCCGAGCCGGTCATCACCGTCCCGCCGCCGGCCAAATCCCGGCCGTCCCGTTGATCTCCAACGCCGGCGAGCACGCATACGAGACCCCCTCGGCCACCTCTCCGTTTTCCCCTCACCGCCGGGGCTCCAGCGCCGCCGGACCGCCGGAAATTTCGGCCGGCAGAGCCGCCGGTCGGCCACGACCTGAGGAAGGAGAAGACCCCGGAGTTTTTTTCAGTTGGGCCCTCGAAGAAATCTGTAATTTCGTCCAATTCTTTTGTGTCTTGGTAATCTTACACAAAACCCCCTGAATCTATTGTATCCTTTCAAACTAAACCCGAGCCCTGATCTTTTGCAGATCTAACCCTGTCTTTTCATCTATTCGCGGGCACTATTCGCTGAGTCTTGGAATTCTTCTCAGCTAGTCCCTGGAATCTACGGTTAATCGCGATCAAGTCCCTGCAGCCTCGTTTTAGGTATAACTTCCACGTTTTAAATCCGTTTCGATCCGTTTTCGTTTCGTTAGACTTGTAATCACTTAAATTACGTGATAGTGATGTTATTCATGATAGTTATGTTTTTCTAAATTAATTTTAAATATTAATTTGATTAATTGTTTATAGACATGTTTTGCAGTTAAAATCTATATAGCTTTATATCACGTGCTTTCTTAATAAAGTTTAATTGGATTAATATTTATTGAATTATCTTCTGAATAAAATTTAATTAGACTTTATCTCGGCTTGTTTAAATAAAATTAACTTGATTAATGCTCACTTACAACTAGTCTTTTTAATTAAAATCAAGTTAGGCATACAGCGGCTTTTATAAGAAAGTTAATATAATTAAATGCTATTATAATTTATTTATGATAATAACCTGGTTAGTTGAACACGTATAATAAAATTATTCGATTAGATGTTTCATATACCTTTCTTTTCTAAAGTTAATTATTTAATTGGTATAATCTGCACATAAACAATTGCAAATAAAATATGGCTAAGTTACTACGGCTTTTCAATTACAAATATAATTGGAGTTAATTCTAATATAATTATGTTTTGATAATTAAAATAAATGAAGCACCTAGCTCTGGTTTGGTTAATTAAAATCTTTCGATAGTTTGTTTATAATCGCAGTTCCAGCGTTTCCTGCGTCTTTGCGTTTGTAGCAACGAGCCCCATCGTTTAGTGCGCTCTTTTAAAGCTTTTATTTTGATTGGTGTATTGTTCTTAGTTGTCTTTGTTTGCTTTATAGAATGTTTGCTTTGCTTGGATGATTGCTGCGAGTAGATGGAACGTGGTTCGAGAGCTTGAAGACTTGAAGAATATTCTGAGCAATTATTATCTGGAATTGAGGCAAATGTGTCCTTGTGCTTTTGTCCCAATAACTTTACTTAATCACTATTGCATTGCTCTGCATTAATATTGATGGGTCCTATTAAGGTTTGCCTAGTCTTTCATGATTATTCCTTGTCAACCTGGGTTTATCTTTTGTTGGGTAGCTATGCTAGTTGCTATACTTGGGTTATGGTGGTTCTAATGAACATTAATGATAAACATGCTTTACTTTATGCTATACCTCTGGTTAATACAAGATCATATGATTTAATCGGAACATGGAGAACCACCCGGGAAAACAGTACAACCATAAGACTAATGGGCTCTGGTCTTGGCTAAGTAATTAGAGACTCTGGCTTGGAATAGCTTTACCTGATAAGGGCAAGGGGGGACTGAGTCGCGGTCTAGCCCGGTCCTCTTGGGAAGTAGCCTTTGCTAAGGTACATGCCTATTAGGGAGGGTTAGGAGCGCCAGACACCGGAACCATGCGAGCTAAACCTTGTTAGAGAATCTTTGTAAAGGCCTCGTAGCGTCCCTATGCAGTCACACCTCGGTAGTGTGATATGCGCCTGTGTGGTGCCGCATGGTTGGGTTTAAAGTTCTATTGAACTTTTACGCGACTTATGGTGAAAGTGTACAACCTCTGCAGAGTGTAAAACTGTTATAACAGCCGTGCTCACGGTCAAGAGCGGCCTGGACACTCACATGATAATTGAACTTGAAGATGGACTTAAATCGTGGTTCTGGTTGTGCCATATTCTTGTGGCGCTCTGTTTATATTAATGTGGTTTGGTATATATTTATATCTTAGTAATCAGGTGCTAATAAAAGATTGACCAACTAAAATTGCTTATCGCTTTAAACCTCAGCCTCTCCTTGATTTAGCCTTGCATTCATACTTTTCCCACACTTGCTGAGTACGACATGTGCTCACCCTTGCTATAAACAATGTTGCTCAGAAGAAGGAAGCTATTGTGGAGTTCTCTGGAGACGTTGCTGAGTGCTAGGCGTACGCAACCCCCGGTCGTCTGCTTGTGGAGTTGGAGCCTCCGTTTCCAGGATTGAGCTGTGTAATACTCTGATTCATTTTCTTTTACGTGATACTGTCTCTATTATTCACTTTTTGTTCGCCGTATGTGTGAAACTTGATCCTGGCACACATACGGTGCACATCTGGTTTTGTTTTCCAGAACCGGGTGTGACATAGATGCATACCACACACACTCACATCTCACGCACACCCCCTATACGCAAGCTAAGACCTACATCCTATACCCTACGCCTGAAGAGATGATCTCGGACGGTAGTTCCCAACATATGTGAAGGCCGCCACAACCCAAAATAAATCCTAAAAAATTCGTCCCCACCTGGAAACGAACCCAAGACAGTTCCCAACATATGTGAAGGCCACCATAGCCCATAATAAATCTTGAAAAATTCGTCCCCACCAAGGAACGAACCAAAGACTTCCGAAGGAGGATGGTCCTACTAATCTTGAACAATTCATCCCCACCAGAGAGCAAACTCAAGACCTCCAGAGAAGGTTGGTGCTACTAGGGCATTTGGTAACTATGTGGGTAGTAGGCCTATTCGTTTCTCATGCCGAGGCCTCTAGAATCGTTCTTGCCTTTCGAATAATTTACACGCCATACTTTTTATCACTACACCCCTTCCAAATTGATCCCTATGGACACCCTGTCCTCGGTGCAATCACCATCGTGTGCTCTCCGCTAGAATTGCTCCTTTTGTGCCATCACATCCTCCTTTCCCTCTCTGTTGGTGGCTTCTGATCCCCCGCTTCTGCTAGATCAACAATTGATGGACTCCCTCAAAGAATGATTCCATTGATGACGGCACTTGCGAAGCCCTAAGGCTCTGCAACCTTACCAATGGTGGCAGCAGATTACTGGCGCCGCTGGCTGAAGTCAGAGAGCCCGCCGCTAGAGATCAACGACATACTCGTGCCACCAGAAACATGAGCAAGACTCCTCGCCACTCCAACGTTGTTGCCGTCACTGCACTAGATGGGGCCTAGGAGAGCCATTTCGTGCACTACCAGGGGACAAGTTGCACAGGGTATGCCGCAATAGCTTGGTCCGCTACGCCTCGTGTCCGCTCAACATTCATCCCATACGACAGATCGACCTTGTGGCCGAGGCCTATTGACAACGTCGAGAGTCTCACTTTAGTTCACAAGTGATTCGTGTTCTATATGATTTTGCTCCTCCATGTCTCCAATTCATATTGTTGTTGGAAGTTCAAAATTCATTCTATATGTTGTAGTCTATAAAATGGTGTCAACAATGTACATGTATATACTCTGGCATGTCCGACACTCTACGGGCGCGGCGTAGCGCGCCTCCCATCCTAGTAGCGCTTGGACGAGGTGAAAAAGGAGAAGACACATGGGGACGGATAGTGGAGGCAAAGGCGGCGGCTTGAACAACTAACATGGAAACAATATAGTGGCTAGCAATATTCATATGGTGGGGAAAGGTAGCTTTGCATATGGGATAAAGTCTTGAATTTGGAGTAGACTAGAGATGTTGATTCAGATATATTGTACTAACCAACAATAAAGATTTTGGGTGAACCAGTTCTAAAAATATAGTCGAATAACATGTAGCTCTGAACAACATACTAAAAAATTGAAACCTTTTTAGTGCGACTTTCCCGAATTCTTTCATCGAACTTTCCCAACTTTTTAAACAAAAGCAGAACACATTACTTAACTCAGAGCTTTACTTCATTATAGTTTAACCAGCTCTTCTCATTCTAAAAGGCTCGATCCACATTGTTTCACGTACGCCAATAATGATTACTCACATGTCTCAATTAACCCTGTTCCCAGGTGGGATCAGACAAGGCTCCACTGCGATAATCATGAAGAGGATGGGTAATCATATGGGGATGGGGTCGTGCGTGCAGATATACAAGTGGAAAGCCATGGTCCACCTCGCTTCATGCGCCCGGCCGGTCCGTGCTGCGTGCTGCTTGCTGTTGGGGCCTTGCCCTACTCCAGCGTAGCAAGACACAAGCACATGCACCAGCCTACCTTTTAACCTTTTAGAGCCTGCCGGCTTCTAGTTTTGTCCCATGTTCTCGTTGCATAGAAGTGCACTACCCTGCTGCTATCTCCCTCTAGGTTGATAGAAGAAAGTCCAAAAAAGAAACGAGAACACAAATTGATGTACAGGTGAGAAGCTAGACGACATCAAAGGATCCAGCTAGGACACATCTAGCGTGGTCCTCCTAATTTATGTCCGTTCATCAAGAATAGCCAGATATGGAGCAAAGGTCTAGCTTGATCGGAATCCCTAGCTAGAATCAGTTAAGATTCTACAAACCGCACTAGAATTTGGAACTGTTATTAATTTTACATATGTCGAAAATATACTTATATTTACAAGCTAGAGGAGCTATTGTCTTTCGAAAAAGAATAGCACTTCTTGGCCACATAGCCACAAAATCATGTACGTGGATATTTCCTGGAGAACATAGCTCCATCCCTTTGGCAAGTAAACAAGGCTTATATATGCATCCATGCTGCCAATGCATGATACATGATATACATCCACCAGAAATAAGCTAAGGTTGTATATCCAACAATACTACACAGCAAGGTCGAGTGAGGAGTGCCACGCCATTTAAATTCCAAATAAAAATGGCATATATGTCAGATACTTTTCAGCATTATTACTTGTATTAAAAGACTTAATCAATCTTCCATTTGAATTGCAGTTATACTTTTTTCGGAAGCATATATATATTTTAGTCAAATCATGTATATCATTTTCACAAATCTACCTCTATCATTCATATAAACTAAATCTCGGAACGAAGGAAAATCTGAGTTGGTTTATACTGACCCCCATCCAGCAATCAGATTCTTAAAATTTTAAGTATCAACTTGGCTACCCAGAAGTGGACTTTACAAACCTTTGTAATCGCCTCAACTAGAAGTATCAACTTGGCTACCCAGAAGTGGACTTTAGAAACTTTGCAACTCTCTCACCTCAACCTAGTTGTGGCTTACGAAAATAAAACTCTAGTACGTAGACTACATATGTCTAGCTACACTGTAATCTATAGAACTAAATTAAGCTAGTTGTGGCTTATGAAAATAAATGACAATAATGTAATATGTGTACACGCATGGAAGTGCAACTCATATTTTCCATCATTCCATCATACCGTTTAACAATGTTACTTTAGTCAGCCCCCTTTCTTTTAGAAACCCTATTTGTAGGATATATAGGAGTGCATGCAAATTTTGGTTCGCGAAAAGTAACATAACCGCTATTCCGAAGCACTTATTACGGCCATAGTATATTGTCCAAATGGGGCTCAAATTATGCTTTAAAAAAATGGGGCTCAAATTCAGTGTTGTGAGACTGTCAAAAGTAGAGAATCATCAAGATCGATATAGATCGCCACTTACAGCATGCATGGTAATAATATCAAATATAACGATAGCTAGCATAGTTCATAATTTCATATATATCTACCACACTAGCTCATTGCTAGATGCATTGGTGCCGAAGAAAAGGTTCATTTATTCATCCATACAAAATATGCATGAACCGAGATAAGAATGCAGTATATATAGCACTAATAAAATTACCAAACTGATACATTAAGGAGATTTTGTGAGAATGAGTTTTGCAGAAAACCAGTCATGCTACCGTAACATATGAGGTCGGGAAAAAGAGAGAGAAGAAAATGGATAACATTAGCATGGGAAGGAGAGGTTCAAAACAACAGCAATATGAAAAGTGAACATCAGTGCCCTCTCTAGCCGCATGCCACAAACTCATGCATGAAGAAATGACCAACCCACCAATTCCGTCTTCCATTATACCCCAGAGATTATACATGTACACCCTTATCACCCCCATTTTATGAGAGGTTTATCAGTAATAACCTCTCAAAATTCCCCCATCTCTCCCTGATACATACGCCAAAGTAAAAAAACTAAAAAGCACACAAACATATATAAGGGATACATAAAACTCTCCCTCTCTACTACCTCGGACACCATTTTTCTTTCCCTCATCCACACCATCACCATAGCAACAAAAAAAGAAGAGCCAGCTCCCGATCTAAGTTTGAAGTGACTATAGTTTCATAACTATACTAATTAGCTTGAGATGAGTTTCATCATCAGCTAGTAACTAGCCATGCAAACATGCTCGTATATTTCATGCGAGCATGGAGGAAGGCTATGCATGGAGCTATAGCTACTAGCTCGTGACCTCGTGTTACCACACGTACTGACACTAGAGCGAACCTTGGTCGTGAGCGCCGCTCATGCGCTGCCTCTTGATGCTCCCGCCGCCACCGCCGCCGCTGGACGATGACGTGTCACCGCCGCTGCTCGCCGACTTGCGGTCCATGACGCCACGCAGCGCCTCCTGGATCGCCGCGACGAGCTCGTGCCTCCGGTAGTGGTGTGAGCCGCGGGCGTCGTCGTCTTCACCGCCGTCGTCGTCGCCGCCTTCCCCGCCGGCGCCGCGCCCTTCATCCTCCTCCTCCTCGTCGTCGCCGGCGGCGGCGGCGGCTGGTGATGAGGAGCACGTTGCGGACGCGGCCGCCGAGGGTGGCGATCTCGGCGCGGCGGGCGCGGAGGCGGAGCGCGGCGAGCGCGCGTGCGATGTCCGGGATGAGGCCCGCGCGGTCCTCGCAGCACAGGGAGGCACGCACGAGGAGCCTCCCCTCGCCGTCCTCCCCGGCCTCCACCGCCAGCTCGTCGGACTCCGTCGGCAGGAGCATGTTGTGCCGCCGCGCCGCCGCCGATGAGGCATCCTCCCCGTCAGCGCCGCCGCCCAGCACTGCCGACGTCTGCCGCTTCAGCTCCTTCACGTGCTCGATCACCTCAGCCAGCAGCGACGCCTTGTCCGTCTGCAGCAATCAAGCAACTCTCAAGTTTAAACATACTCTATATAACAAACAGATCAGAGCCATCATTAGAGGCTTGAAAATCAGTCAAATCAAACCAATCTCTAGCTCCGGGCAGATGCATGCGAGCATGATTGCTACAGTGCAAGTAGGCTTCAGGTGTAGTGGAGGTAGGAGAGAGGAGGGGGGGGGGGGGGGGGGGGGGGGGGATGATCGAGTGGCGGGAGGGCATGCGAGGATGGAGGAAAAGGTAAACAAAATGGCGCGCGTGGGTGCAGCCTTTGCATGCGCGCGGCGTCCCCGGCGGGCCTGGCCTGCTGCCCGCTTTTGCTAAGCTCTGACGAGCGTGCGCGCTTGTCTTGCACGGGCGGCCGGGCCGCTCGTCGACTCGATCTCCTCCCAGCACCAGCAGGGGAAGCAGCAGGCAGAGCTCGGTCTCCCACGAGCACAAAGGCTTCTGCGCCATTCTTTGCTTGCTAGATGCCATGTCAGCCGATCCTCCTCTATCTACCCCATGGCTAGTACATGGGACTGGTGCTTTTCGTCCTCTTGGTCTAACCTATGACCATCTCATCTTGTCTTTGTCGTCGTCTCCTTTGTCATAACTTGAGAGCCTACATTTTACTACTGTACTACTTTGTACTTGTAGGGAACACGAACGAATTAATACTTTCTTGCCTAGATCCTGTGAAATAATAAAAACCATGTCTATATGATCATTCTAAATTTATATGGAATTAGTCAGGGATGAAATTAGAGATAATTAAGGAAGGGGATTAAGAAATGGGGAATTCGGATGTGCGTGTGGCTCTCGATTTGATTTATTTCAGACATGTAATCATGCTATGAGTGGGGGGGGGGGGGGGGGGGGGGGGGGGTGTTGTAGAGCCGGCTGCCGGCCAGTGTCACTAGGGAGTGTCTAGAGAAACTGGCTTAGCTATTCAGGTAGGTAGATCTGCTAGATGCTTCTTTTCTTGTCTTGGTGCTGCCTGTGTTCTTAATAAGCTGTACGTGTGCGTGCTTGGTGTTACTTCCTCTAAGCCATGGCGATCCTGTTGTCGTTTGCTGGATCTGATGAATTGAACGTACGGCGTAGCCGAACAAGCAAAGCGGATCGATGTATCATCACGCGATTGCACACATCTCTGCAGGGGGTCACTAGCTGGGCCACCAAGTTCTAGGGTTTGGCCATGAACGACTTGCGCGTGAAGAAGAGTCGTCGATCTGCAATCACATATATGCATGGTGCAGCAATAAAAGCTACCAAGCTCATATGGATCGATGGGGATCACCTACCTTGGTGGTGTTGGGGAGGAGGCTTCGGAGCCTGGCGAGGTGGCTGTTGATCCGCTGGCGGCGGCGGCGCTCGGCCTCGCTGTGGCTGCGCGACGCCGCCAGCGCCTTGGCGTCCATGATCTCCTTGGCCGTCATCCTCCCCAGCTCCGCCTGCAGCGTCCCCAGCAGCCCGGACACCATCATCCTCGACGACCCCTGCGGCAGCGCCACGCCGCCGCCGAAGCCGCCGGGAGCAAGCAACCCGTGCGGCGGCGGCGGCGGCGGTGCTAGAGGCGGCTCGAGCCCGAACACCCCGAGCTGATGATGCCCCACACCGCCGGCGCTGCCGTCATCGCCGCCGTACCCGCCGCCGAAGCCGAAATCGCCGGCCGCCTCGGCGCTGACGAAGGGCGGCGGGCCTTGGTGGTGGTTGTGGTGGGGGGACATGTAGGAGTAGGAGAACCCCGGCGCGGCGGCCGGGCCGACGCCGAGCCACGGCGGCAGGAGGCCCGCTGGGCCGGCGTGGCCGTAGTCGGCCGGCCCCGCCCCCGATCCGCCGGTCGCCTGCAGCAGCAGCGCCTCGTGGGTGCCGTGGACGCCGCCGCCGGCCTCCCACATCCCCGATCGATCGATTGATCAACCTCGCTCTTGATCGTTGGACGAAGAAGAGAGCGACCAGAGGTAGATAGCTAGCAGCTTTAGCTTAGATTGCTGGGTGGTGGTAGAGATGGATTGTTGGGGGGCGGCGCGGCGCGGCGCGGCGGGTGTGGCTTGCTCTTCGATCTCCCCCCGCCCCCGTGTGGTGCGTGCTCTTGTTGGCTTGTTGGTTCTTGGATCTCTTTTGCAGGCCGGCCGGTCAAAGGAAAGCGTGGGACGGCCGGGTGGGGGTGGCTTTTAAACACTCTGCTGGGTCGTGTCGTGTGTGTCGACCTGCCCACTGCGCGCAACATCTATCATCCGTGTGTGTGGCTTTTTGGTTTGCGATGTGTGTCGTGTGGCCTTTTCGCACCGTGAGGTGGTCGGCTAGTGGTCGAGAGACGGCTACTAGCTAAGGGCTCGCTCTCCGTCGCTCGTGTACGGCACTACGGTACTAGAGACTACGGAATAGACTACTGCTTGAGGGGCATCATATATACTCTTTTTCTTTGAAAAGTCGAAATACATTTGTCGGGGCATTTTTTTTTTTTGGGTTCTCTCTTCATCCAAGGACTATCTAGTACCTGTAGCGGCTTATGCTACACATGATTGGAGATGCGTGCGCTGTAACCATATACTTACCCGCGTAGTCGTGTCGTCCTTTTCCTGGAACGTGGGTTTTCTTTCTCGTTTCAATTCTTGTATAAAGATGGTGGGCCGGGGTGTGCGTGAATCACAAATCAACAAGATTTTTTTTTATATATACTTGAACTAGATAACCAAGAATTGTTAGAGTAGTTTTAACCCGGACACTACTTGGTAGTTTTCTATACTGTCATGTCATATACTACCTCCATCTTAAAAAGAATGCAATTCTGAATTTGAACCGAGTCAAACTTTCTTATTTTTGAATATAAGTGTATTGAAATTAGAAGATATTATTAACATTTATGGCTCTAATTATATATGATATGAAAAATATATGTTATCGTGAATTTAATTGTAATTATTAGGTATCATATAAAATATTAATTATGTGTATATATTTGGTCAAAGTTGAGAAATATTGACTAGTTAGAATGCTAGAATTTGCGTTCTTTTGTTCGGAGAGAGCAGACAATATGCATAGAAACTATACTTCTCATAATGGATAATTTTAAAAAAATAATTACCATCCAATTCCCTCTCATCTAATACAATTTTCAGTACATGCATGAAGCGTTGATCTATTGGATGAGCATAGGTCTGACAAAAATTGTACTAGATATTATTCTAGTTACTAAGACACCTAGTTACGTTGACCAGATAAAAATTTATGAAATTGAGTTGGTTTTATTTACTATGCATTTATAAACATGGTTTTAAGTCACGCAGAACATATGAATTTTGCAAAACTAAGATAAAAGTATTTACGAAGATCTTGTTTCCAGCAGGACCCCTGAATCGAAATTCACAACGGGTGCCTTCGATCTTCCTTTTCTTTGAAAGTGAAATGGTACTCATTTTTCAGTCTTGCATGTAACTTTGTCTGACTGGAAGTACTGTGCAGTGATCCTGGACTTATTCCAGGTTGCGTAGAATTAATATCAGTAATAAACACTAATAAACAGGTAAAGTCTGATGTGACTGATCGCTTGGATTACACGTGATCTCGTCCGTGGACCCCACAAACCAGACCTGGAGAGCAGAATGTAGAGCCGACCAAAGCAAAGCTGGTGCTGGTCTACTGTTCTCCTGGGGATCAAAAGTTGATAAATTGTTGGGTGTGTACAGAAGAACAGAATTCAGAGTTCATACAGGAAACAGAGGACAGGTAACAGTGGAGAGGGCAGGGCGTGTGTGTATCCTCTCCATTAAAAGTGATCACTGACAAGGCCGATGATGGTAGTTCTGAGAATCGTTTTGATTCCTTTTTTTTTTTTTTTTTTGCCTGTGTGGAAAAAGTAGCTTCGTTGCCTCATATCGAGAGCGCAGTCGTCGAAACCTCCACTCATGACTCCACGCCGACAATAAGGAACAAAGAGGAACAGAACGCACCGCATAGAGAAGACCACAGCCATGCGGACCCTACCGCGTCGTAGTGCCGCTGCATCACCATTTGCCACCCGATAGATCGAGTGAAACCACCAGATCTAAACCACTCACATAGCTGCCTCACACTCAACATCGCGACAAACACAACGCGCGAGGGCATCATCACATCATATCCGCCGTTGGACTCTGCTTAAGTTTTTTGAGTACAAGAATTTTAGTTTGTCTCATACATACGGAGTATACAAGTACAAAAATTCATTTATGATGAAGTGGTAGGGTATGTTACTCCCTCCTGTCAGCAAAAGCTGATGTTTGAGGCAACAGATGATGAGGGTATGCATGCAATGCAAGCTAAGCCACTGTTCTCTTGTCTGAAATGTCAATGTAGGGTTCGTTCAAAAAAAAATGTCAATGCAGAGCGAGAGAGGTCGTACTCGTACGTACGTGTGTGGTCTTATATGTGCCTAAAACATATAAGACAAACCAACCAAAATGCATTTTGCACAGAGATCGGAGTCCGCCGGCAGCCGGCCGGGTTGACGAATGAATATCACGGCCGACCCAAGGGCAGGCAGGGGAAGCCCCCCCACCGAGCCGACCAGCCCTGCCGAAAGGCTCGAGGGAGAAAGGCCCAGCAGGCCGACGACTAGGCTGGGGAGGGGAGGCGAGGAGACATTGATCAAGAACCCGCAGCCGCATAGGGGAGGAGCGAGAGGGAGCAGCCGCAGGAAAGGTACGTTCCATCTGATCAAGAACCACGCGTGTTTTGTCCTAGACTCCTAGCAAGCCTCCCTCTCTCTCTCTTGCTCTCGACTCAAGAACACGACCGAATGATTGTGCCCTCCTGCGGCCGCGCGCACTCCCGAATCGATGCCCCGCTCCGCCCGCGTCGATCTGGTCAGTCTGGAGAGGAACGAGGGCGCGGAGCACGCCGGCTGCCGGGCGGATCGGAGAGCTACTGGCATATACGCCGGCGCGGCGACGTGACCCCCACACCGCCCGGCGGGCCGGACGGATGGATGTGAAAGAGAAATGGAGTAGTAGAATCCATCGGCGGCCGGCCGGACGTGATGATGACGACGACGCCACCACCAGCACCCATGATATACTAGCTAGCTAGGACGTGATGCCGGCGGGGCCCGCGTACGTGCTCTTGATATCATCGCCACGCCATCATGACGTTGGCGCGCGCGGGGCGGGAGCTCGATCTCGTCACTCGTCGGGGAAGGGGTGTTCGGGGCTTTGGCTGGCTGGCTGTAGCCGCGCGCACTCGATCGGTTGTTGCCTTGGTGGTGGCGCGGCGGCGGCCTTGCTCTTGCTTCACTCCTCCGGAACAAGGCGCGGGAGAGCTTTTTGGTCAGGACCAAGACGTACGCCTGCTTTTCATCTCTAACCTTTTGCCCCCCTCTTGTTATTAGCCTATATATAAGTAATAAATAATTAGCATACGTCTTTATAGTATTGCCTCCATTTTAAATTATAGTTGGTTTGACTTTTGACCTAAAGTTTGACCACTCATCTTATTAAAAAACAATTATGCAAAACATCACATCCGGCTGTAACCTTCTCTGCTTACGCTCGTCTCCCCCACCCCTCGTCTCCACTCATTTCCATCCCCATCCTTCTCACCCGCACGCGCGCTCCCCCCGTGAACCCCGCCGTCGCCGGTCGAGAACCCCGCAGCTCCTCGCCGACGCCCGCGCCCGCTCCTCCGTGACCCTCGCGCGCGCGGCAGGCTGCCATGCCCCCGCCCCTCGCGTGCCTTATCCTCTGCCCAGAGTCCCAGACCAGTCCGGTGAGGCCTCCCGGCGAGGGAGCGGCGACGCGGGGGCGACGTCACTGGCCGGGCCAAGGCCGAGCCGAGCGGTGCCTCTGTCGTCCGCGGCGGCGGCCGTCGACGCGCGCCCTCCCGCGCCTCCCAGTCGGGATCCGGCCTTGCTCTGCAGGGCGGCGGCCCCGCCCGGATCCGGCGGCGGCGGGCGCGGCGACCCGGGCCGGATCCGGCGAGCCCCGGCGGGCGGCGGCCAAGAAGGTGATTTTTTTTCCTTTTTCAATTTTTTTTGAAAAACTTCTCTGCAATTTTTTTTTGAAATATGTTTTTGCAAAACTTTTTTCTGAAAAATATTTTTTGCAATTTCTTTTTTCTGAAAATCTTTTTCGCAAACTTTTTTTGAAATTTTTTGCAAAACTTTTTCTCTGAAAATGTTTTTTCAAAACTTTTTTCTCTGAAAATGTTTTTCTCAAAACTTTTCTCTGAAAATGTTTTTTCGCCAAATTTTTCTCTGAAAATGTTTTTTTCCAAGGGTGGTCCCACCTATGGTTTCGGGGTCCGCGCTCCGTGCGGTGGGCTGCGCGCGCTGCGCGGTGCCATGCAGGGGGCCCGCCGGTTTTGTCAGCACGCGCGAGCGCAAGGCGCCCCCCCTGCGGGCGACCGCAAACTAGCTGTGCCCGCTTTTTGGTCAGGACCAAGACGTACACGCCTGCTTTTCATCTCTAACCTTTTGCGCCCTCCTCTTATTATTAGCCTATATATAAGTAATAAATAATTAGCATACGTCTTTATAGTATTGCCTCCATTTTAAATTATAGTTGGTTTGACTTTTGACCTAAAGTTTGACCACTCATCTTATTAAAAAACAATTATGCAAAACATCACATTTTTTGTTGTGTTTTGCTTTAATAATAAAAGTTTTTTAAGATGAATTACTTTGACTATGTATGCATAATTTTTTTAATAAAACGTGCGGTCAAACTTGAGAAAAAAAAGTCAAATGAACCCATATTTAATGAAATGCATGCATATGCTCATGTACAAAGCATGCACACTTGCACGCACACAAAACTCTATTTCCGTGAACTTATTCGAGAGAAGATTGAGACTTGAGAGCCACATATTTTAAGATTGGCAAAAACCACCACACATGTTGTGTTGATATGTTTATTTGACTCCCCGAGCCCACTTCGCCAAGTGTTACACTCGGCAAAAACTTTGCCGAGTGTATTTCTTCCTTTGCCGAGTGCCTGTCACACTAGGCAAACCCACTGTTTCCTGTAGTGAGTTATGCATGAGAGTTTATGCAAGGGTAGTAACCAATCATCTACAATTCATCATTTGCTTAATAGCTAGTAAAAACTGAAAGGTGTTGAATTATAATCGAGTTATCCATCAATCAACCTAACAAACCTTTTGTTTTTTCTCAAGACTAGGACAACATGTTGCCTATACTGATCTTAGATCTCACCCGGCATATTGTTCCCTCTCTTACACATAGTAATCGTTACCATCCACTCTCGCAAGTCGTAATCACCAACTATATGTCCCCCATCTGACTGTCGGTTCAACACCTCCCGTTCAACACACTATATGAAGCACCTCCTACATTACATCCAACAATGTTGGGAGGTGACACTTCCTATTGCTGCACCCAATGTAAAGCGCCTATGCCTATGACGATGTCTGTGTGTGATGCTTTAATTTGATCAGTGGTCGAAAATGGGAGACGACTACCAATAGTGGCAACTTAATAATGAATTGATTAGGATAAAACTATTCATTTCCAATACATATGGATTAATTAGAGTGGAAAATGAACAAATTTCATACCAATCCCAGGTTATTAAGGGGATTCCTATACCCAAATATAATGAACACATACTCGTTTCAAATAACGAACAATGATCATACAACATCTTATTGGTGATTGCGTGGATAGACACTTTTAGCCGTACAACTAAGACTACAGCTCAGTTCGTCCAAGTGTGGGTGTTCACCTGCCACCCATCTTTGACTCGAATTCATGTACTCCTAGTGACAAATTTCTTTTTAATGCTAGACAAAGTTGTCTGGTCTCAGAAAAGGCAGTGAAAACAAGACAAAACTGCTTTCTTAGCATTCTCTCGGACCGTTTGGATCTCCTGAATGCTAAATAAATTCATATGTTCTCCCTTGTACGGCAAGGAAAGCAGCCCCTTCTTGAACTTAAAGAACACAGGTCAAAAAGGAGCAGGGCACCCTTTCATTATGCTTGCTCACTTATGGGAACCAGCATTCATTCCATTTTTTGTTCTTGCATATGTGAAAAAGCAGCTGCTGCAGCAGCCCCAGCATGCTGCATGCATGCATTCAGTAGATCCTGCTAAAATGTGTGTGCGTCGTGCAGGGCATGGCTCCAAAAAGTTGGAAAAGTTTTAGAACTACTTCCAAAACGCATCACATCTCTGTTCTTTACCCTGTTTGATTACTCTTGTTATTTGCTAGGTTGTGCAGCATCTCATCGATTGTGTTCTGCATGCTGATCAGTTATTGGTTGTGCTTTGGAGGAATTAACAGTAATGAGTGTGCAAAGTGTTGCGTTTTCATATGATGATGTGTCGTGTGTAGTAACTTTAGCGTTATTGTAGTTTCAAATGATGCGTGTGGTAACTTTATAATCATGCAACCCATATAGTATATACTATCATACCAAAGCCACATTGCAAAGTGATCTTTTTTTTATGAAATGCAAAGTGATCGATTATATCTCTCACTAATTTCAAGTAATCAAGTGCAGAGATCAATCGTTTCTTTTCTTTTCATGAAGAGATAGGAGGATTTTGTGGAAGAGCAAAGACCATTCACCAGTTGCAGCAAAAAAAAAGGGCTTGAACGCTAACATCTTTTGTCACAAATGTTATTCATTTTGCGCGTGCACACACGATCTTTTATGTAATAAATACCTTTTAAATAATTTGGATTAGGAATCTTGATCTTTATCTATTGTTTTGTTTTTGTGCCAAAAAATATTTCATTAGCAAGAGAGCTAAATTGGGTTGCCTGTGAAAATAAGGAAAAAAAAATGTTGCCGGCATAGAAAAAGAAAAGCTTGCTATGAATCCAAGGAATCACTTACCTCTAAACGCTCAGCGAGACAAGGCAAGGCTTCTGTGGGGACCGCCTCCCGGCGTTCCCCGTTAGCACGAATTAATGTCATTCCCTGGGTAAGAGGAAGAAAAACATTAACTGTAATGGAGTTGGTAAACGGCTAAATGGAATAGAGGAGTAAAGAGCGGTACTAGGACCTGATCAAGACGGCTTGCAGCACTGGTGAGAAGAGGGAGGCCTTCCGATGGAGCTGCACGGTTTCACACGCAAGTCTGAGTACTACCGCACTCAGCAAGTACTTAGCAATCAAAGGAAAGTATATGAATTATTGCGGTTGGCAGATTATTAAGCTTAGCAGTTTTGGGTCCCGGAGGGGCAAGAACCTCCCTACCAGTCCCCGGTGATTCTGGCAGCGATCCTGTCGACCCTGCAATCACCCCTTCTTTCCATCACTCCTATGGGTTATTGCTGGCTAATCAATGGGAGCTTTTACCAGACGGGCTCTTGACTGAGAGCCACGGCTATCAGATAGATTGGATAACTCTGCAGAGATTTGTACTCTACGACTATACGGTCAGGCGACCCTCCCGTGGCCAAGGGCAGGGCCACCCTACGGGACTCGTACCCACCGGCGTCCATTACTGGACAGCTTCCTTTTGGGTCTACCCACGGATGCTACTGGGGGCCTAAGCAGGGATCACATATCCATCCACAAAAGGACATCAACCCGGGTATGGATGCATCATATAAATGGGCATGCATCGTCCATGGGCCCTACCAGCCCTTTCACATACGACCCGTGCCGACCAGTCCCAACCCTCTGTTTGGGGCTGTCTCCAGCATATCCGTTGCCCAACCGTTGCCCCTGGGGTAGCTTAATCAGAGGTAGTTGGTGGGGTGTGAGTCGAGGCCTCACATCACAGGGCATTCTCGAAGGCTATGTCCTTTTTGGCCCGTATAGCCGTACGGAAAGACTTTCCCAAGAACCGGTCCTTAAGCGACCAAGGCAGGCCTCTGGATAGGTGCCTTTCCAAGGCTATCCACCCTACCTCGCATCTTCAATCCCCTTGATGCCTCTCGCAACAAGGGTTTCTGGCTGTGGGTAGTGTTTTAGCGGCGCATCAAGGTTATTTTGGTGGCTAATCTTAATGCAATCTACAGACGCTGGGGAGAATAAGAACAAATTCATGCAGTTGATTAATATGAACAAGTAGATCGTTAAGACTTACCTGGTATCACGGTGGTTTCTGCCGGAAGCTAAATCCTGGAATTCCTGACGGAGCGTCTACACAAGCATAGATATATGACTAAGTCTACACTTAGAAAGGAAGGAGTTGGGAAGAGTGGTCGTAGGGACGGGGTTTCTAGGTTAACCGAGGGTTTGGGGTCGGCGTTTGGGTGGTTCCAGGGTTTTCCCCGAGGTTTAGCGGGGTTTAGAAATTGTCGGTGGAAAGTAATAAATTGATTTCAGGTTTAGGGAAAGGTTTTATGAAATCTAATCTTGTATAAAATCTTAGAATATATCCTAGTATTTTCACAAGTTTATTGGCTATTTATGGAGCCTAATTTAGGGTTTGGCATATTTTGGGGTACGTTAACAGAGGCTCCTTATAGGGTGAAAAGGAATTCATTTAATTCCGAATTCTAGAAATGTGTATAAATAATTTGGGTGACACTAATCAGCTTATTATTTTCTCTAGTATTTTTGGGTATTTTCTGGAAATTTTTGGGAAGTTCTAAGGTGGACAATTAACCTTTTGGGTGCACTAAGCCGGGTGTACCTAGCATTTTCCTTCTGTATGTGTGGCTGACGCTGACGCCCCTGGCTGCCATGCGGGCGCCAGCACGGTTACCGCACTTAGGCGCCGGAGGAGCGGCCGAGCAGGAGTGCTCGCCGCCGGTGGCGTCAGAGCGGTTCTCGCGGCGAGGGAGACATCTACGGGTTCGGGGGGTCACGGCGGGCGTGATGAGGATGATCTCGTCGAGGGGTGGGGTTCGGCGCGGCGGCGGAAGCTCGCCGGAGCTCGGCGGCGGCGCGGTGCGAAAGGGGAAAGCGGGGTGGGGTGTCTTCTGGGGTTTTGGCAAAGGTCGGCGCGTATCCCTGGGTGGCGTGGAGCACGCTGGTGTGCGAAGGTGCGAGGGAAGGATGCCATGGCCGGCCGGCGGCTCGCTAGTACGCGGCGGCGCTTGCGGCGACCAGCCGCGGCTAGGTCGGGTGTCGCGGAGGGCAGGAGGGGCCAAGGGAATGACGGCGGCCAACAGGGTGCTTACCGTGGAGTGGCAGGAGCAGGGAGTGGTCGGAGCGGCGGCGGTTACGGCCGGCGGTTGCTCCTCGTCACGACGGAGTTCAGGCGGTGCTCCTCCAAGCTCCGGGCTCCACGAGCTCCCTTCCCTGGGCGGCGGCGACTCGCCAGGCGGCTCTATGGACGGCGGTCCGCGCTCGGCTAGGCAGCCTGGAGGCAGTGAGGGCACCGGAACGGGGGCGGCGGTGCTTGTGAGCTCGCGGCGGCGAGGGGTGGAGCTTGTGCGGGGTGCCGCGGTGGGTGTGAGCTCCATCCGGGGTGCGCGTGGGGCCATTTATAGCCCGGCGGAGCTCCCCGGGGGCTTGCCGAAGCAACGTGGCCCCGACGCATGGCGTGGCGGCCTCGCCGGCATGCGACACGCGTGGCGGCCTCGCCGGCATGCGACACGCGTGGCGGCCTCGCCGGCGTGCGACACGCGTGGCCGCAGGTTATCGTGCGAAATGGCCGGGGAGAGGGTGTCGGCGCCGCACTTCGTGTGCGGTGGCTTGGCGTGGTGGTGACACGCGTCTTGCGCGTCTTTGTCGAGCTTATCCCGGCCGGAGGGTGGAGATCGTGCGGTGGCGGCGGGGTGCGGGTGCCATGGTATGGCGGGGGAGAGGGCTCCCGTGCCGGAGCGGAGCTCCTGACGCGAGCAGGGGATGGAGGAGGTGGCGTGGCATCAATCTAGAGGTGCCACGAGGGCTGGGGACGATGCGGTGGCGGGATGAGCGACGATGGCGTCGGCGCCGGGGAAATGAGAGAGGGGGAGGAACCAGGGGAGGGAGAGAGGAAGGAGAAGGGTAAGGTGGGCTGGGCCGGGCCGGGCCGCGCGGGGTGAGTCGGGGAGAGGAGTTGAGGGGCCTAAATCAGACTTCGCGAGTTTTGGGCCGCGAGCTGACGGCCCACTAAGCATAGGATTCTTTTATTATTTCTTTAATGAATTTTTAAAAGTGTTTTTAATTCAAATTTGAACCAAACTTCTTTTAATTTAACCCTAGGGTTTTCGATGCTAGTTTAGTCCTTATGGAGCACTCAAGTTGTAGAACTTTATTTTATTTTTCTATTATTATTTTATACCCTATTATCCTTGGCAATTCTTATTTAAGCCAATAGTGGCCTTAATAAATCTAGCAATTAATCTAATAGGCAATTAAATAATTCTTTCTAATTTTGAGGGTGTCACAGCTTCCAAGAGAAACCAAACATGCCCATAATGCAGTTAAAAGTAAGGAGCCAAAGTTGTGCTCTTTTATGGACAATGTGATGTTAAGAGTATATAGCATGAAAAAGAAAATTCATTTAGTATAGGCACGATCCAACCCAAAAGCAACAAATCTTTCGATATTTTCCTTCATTTTTTTCCCTCTCAAACTCCAGGTTTTATTGTTGTTTAAAAAACATTCCCAAAGACAACACTTGCTGATGTACATTACAATGCTCCTGAAGTTAATAATGCATATTCACATGTTGATGTGAATACTCATAAAGTTTTGTATATGCATGGATTTTACGAGATTTGTACACAAATTTAGGAACTATCTCAAATCGCTAGGTTGAAATGGGCCATACTCCATCATTTGAAGTTCATGGGTAAGACCCAACAAACAGAGGAAATGGAAATGTATGGGCCTGCTGGTTTCTGACTGACTCAACACTCAACAGAAGTATAAGCCCACCGGTCGTTTCTGAATTCTGATGACTCGACATTCAACAAAAGTACAAGCCCACCGGTCGCATTCCTTCCTTGCTCGTACAGTATGAGCAGTTCTGTGCTTTGAGAGCGAAAAGGTTACCTCGTTTACAGAAAGGCAAAGAAAACAGGTTACGGCGCCTTATTCAGTATACTACGCAAATGCCATGGGGTTCACTTCACCGCATAGTTTCAAAGAGAACTTACTAGGAGTAAATAATATTAATTAAGTAGGTATACTGCGAAGTGACACGCGAAAACCCACAATGGACAATGGTAGTTTTATCGGCATACTACATAATTCAGTAACAGAGCCTTGTTAACGCATGCAACTGCGACAGCAAAATTTCAGTACCAACTGCCAAGGCATAAAGCATATATACTTAACATTTTCAAGCTTGGGCACAACAGAATGCAATTTGCTACAGATTTCGGTTGCATATCGTAGTAATTTATGAATGCCGAGTGAAAATGTTTACAATGTGTTGTCTAAACTAATGAATCACCATCCTGTTCGCCATGGACGGCTGGCTTTCGTCGCCATCATTCATCTACTGAAATATGATAGGTCTAACGATAGAAAGCTTCCCCCGCTGGTCAAGTTTTCTATCAAGAGAAAGCTTTGTTAATCAGCCATGCTGAACAAAGTTTCCAGGAGGGATTACAATTCTCCCTCTGGCCCTGAGAGCAACGACATGATGCCGAATAGCAGGAAAAGCACTCCACTTGACAGTTCAACCTACACAACAAAGACAGGCCTCAAATTAGGTGTTGGACATTTCATACCACAGGACACCGGCAGTAATGCCACTATGGAAAATGAGTTCAGACACTAGTTATGTTCCTACCATCTTCTCAGATATCTGCGAGGCTAGGCTCTTTCCACCAAGAACAGCAGCAGTAGTGCAGAGTGCTTGCGCTCTAAGCACAATGAGAGATTCAATTAGCGACAAAATAACAATTTAAACAGAGGATACTGGTCAATAAAAGAAACAATTCATACATGATTCCACCAAGCACAACGCCAAATGGATTTTCATCAGCGGCCAAGCCAATAGTAGCAATCTGACATGAGGTCCATCAGTACAGAAAAATATTATCTGTTTCTGACATTAACATGTTCATTGCAAACCTTAATACTTGAATACTACTTCCATACAGCTTACCTGGCTCTTGTCACCCCACTCGCCGAAGAATGTAATAGAAAATGCCTACACCACAGAAATCAAAAAGACATGTTAACCTTCCAGATAAAACACAAGAATGGTACATTCGTCACCATTTCTTGCATATCATCAGCAGTTGGTACCTTTATAAAAATTGGTGAGAAGAACTGCATCAGAAACGGTCTTTGCTGTTTCTTCATATCCTCATTTGCCTAACATCAATACAATGATTTAACGATTTAGATGAAAAATCCAAAATAGTATTAAATCAGTACCAATATATGGTTGCAACACAAACAATGGCTAGACGCTAGTGGAAAGTAAACACCAATAAACAAGCTTTTTCATAACTGCCATGTCCTCCAAACTACAATCATTCTCCAAACAAACAACAAAAAAGAGAAGATATATGTACGGATATGAACATGTACAATATAAAGAAAATGATAGGCTAAATTAGATACACATCAAAATCGTATGTGTTGGTGCATTTATGTGAAGACACACTGCACACATAAGAAACTCGTACTTACAAGGTAGATGAGATTACTGAGACAATGACATATTCTGATGAAAAGAGAAGAAATGTAAATTCATTTTGTTTCTCACTTATGATTTCTGTTTTTCAAACATTCAATGGGATAATCATATAACTATGCAAACAGAAACGTTTTGTGAGAGAATCCGGCCAACAAATGACAATGAACATGTCAGTTGTGTACTGACCTTAGATTTAGTTTTTGATTCACCTTTGTTACTCTTAAAGGCAGCATCCTGAAATTGGGCACAACACAGCAATAAGTTATTTGAACTGCAGTCCAAAAAACAACACAACAAAATGATGAAATATGCCAACCAGCTCTGCTTCCACTTCAGCCAATTCTTCTGAATCTCTGAAACAACAATTGCATCGCTTAGCCAAATCAATCACTAAAATACCAAAAACACAAAGAAGATTATGAGTTAACTGAAAGGCAACAAGCAGATCAGTACCCGTCTTCTTTGAAGCCTTCCCACAATGACCAAATGCCAAATCCAAAGAACAGAAGAGTGGTCACATGATGAGTCCATTTACGCGATATCTGTTCAACATAATACTGTCAGTTAAGTAGCATTTGCAAGGTAATACATCTAGAAGTTAACAACTAAATTCCTAAGAACATCACAAAAAATGATTGAAAGGTAGAGCTAAGAGCTGACACTAAGGAAAACCCCTTCGTGTAAAGAGGAGCACTAATCATTGTTTCTATTTCAACCATTATACTTGACAAGAGTATGCATTTTAGTTTGCTATGCTAAATTTTTGTAAGGATCTAGAATTATAGCTGCACATTTAGTACAAGTATACGATTACATACAAAGCAAAGTACAATCAGGACTTCGGCTATGGCATGTCTATATCACCAAACAAAAATAGGCACATGTAATAATAATGAGTCATATTTCAGGACATGTTTTCCCTAAATCTCCCCAAAATATTTATTTTTCCATTTAGATACTAACAATCATGTCCATGTTGGAGCAATATACTTAAGTATGTCAGAGCAGCACTCACAAAATCTTTATTTGGTAGCATATAAATGCAAAGGGACAATAAAACAGTAATTTGTTTGTATTCTTGACATAATAAAAAGTTGTGCAAGACAGCTACAATTCAACCAACAATTACGATGACTTACCAGATTTGGTGCAGCCCAACCTAGGCAGGCTGATAGAGCTGTCATCACCTAAAAGTAGTGAGTAAATCAATTATTTTTTCTCAAAAACAAATTGAACAGATTAAAAGAATAATACCATAGAGCAGCATGTAAAATTTCAAATATACTCACTATTAATGCACTCAAACAGCCTGACAGGACGAGCTTCCTGGGATGGCGCATGGCCAGAATCTGATAGAGATAAACAAAGCATGAGCAAATCCAAGTACTAGAAACAATGGCCATAAAAAATGAAGCGTATGAAAGCAGGCATTGGAAAATATTGATGAGCCTATCACGAGAAAGGGTATGTTTGTCTTGCTAGGCCCTCCTGACCCTGTCAAATCCCTCATCCTCTCAACAACCCAATCCTCCAGCTACGTTACTTCAAGGCTACCCTGCTGATTACCTTCAAAAAAAGGCTACCCTGCTGAAAAAATCCTTGTGGAAGTGGACAGGCATCACATATTCCCATCAGAACTACTGTTCTCCAGAAACGAAGGACGCTACCGTCTACCGATATGGCAAATTGGGCAAAGTGCAACTGCCCCAGCAAATCGCAGGCCTCCACACCCACATGCGTGGAACCCACGCGCACCGAGCTAAATGGGGTAAAATTTCTGCGGCGGCAGCAAATCAAGCGCACAATCAGTTCCCCCAGTTGGTTTCCTCGGTGGAGGAGCGTAATTGCATAAACAAACCCGAGCTCCCAATCTAAGCTACTCCTTACTCCTTACTGATATTTAAAAACAAAACAAGGACTAATCTCAGCTGAGCAATACTAACTGAAAAGCGACTCCAGCCAAACAATTCGACGCAGAGGCGTCTCGCCCGCCCGCTCCACCGGCGAATCTGCCACGATCTCGCCACGGGATCGGGCCAGCGGCGAGCAAGGAGGCACGCCGCCTCGGCGGGGCGGCGGCGGCATACCGTCGAACACCTGGCGCGAGCGCGCCTGGCACGGGTGCGCAGGCGCGCGCACGGCGCACGCAAGCAGAGGCGGGCAAGGCAAGCAACAGGACAGGAGGAAGAGCAGGGGATGGAGCGTGAGGCGGAAGGGGAAGGAGAGCAGGCGTACCGCGGCGGCGAAGAAGGTCTTGTCCCCGATCTCGGAGAGCACCGTCATGGCCAGCGACTTGGTGAACCCCTGCACGCACCGAGAAAGCCATGAGCGACCAAGTCAAGCCACCTTCCGCTGCTCAACAAACGAACAAACGCGCACGACGAACGAACAGAGGGAGAGAGTAGGTGACCCCGAGCAGAGATGGCGCCATGGCGGAGGAGGAGGAGCGCGATCCCGATCTCAGGGGAGGAACGCGGGACGCGACGCGGGAGCAGAGCCGAGGCGCTGCGGGCGTGGGCCGCGGGGCAGGGGCAGATGCGCGAGGTAGCAGTAGAGTACCCGGCACAGCAGCAGCGGCGGGTCAGCAGTAAATAGACGAGACGGGGAGAGGAGGGGGCAGGTGGGTGCGGACGCCGATGACGCAGGCGCGCGCGCGGGGCCGTCGGATCCGGGACGGGCGGCGGCGGCGGCGTCGCGTGCAGCGGCTGTTTTTTAAAGTGGGGGGAGGGAGGAGCCCGGCCGGCGTCGCGTGGGTTTGGTGCGGTGGTGGGGGTCGAGATGCGAACGCGAGACGAGCGCGCTGCGCGCACCCGCGCGCTCGTGCGCTCATTTGGTGCCAGGCCGGCCGGCGGCGGTGTCTGATGCGGGATCCGGGTCCTGGAGCCGTCGATGCGGGATCCTGCGGCTGTGGGAGCGGACGGGACGGGGGGAGTGGGATACGGGGGATAGGCGAGGGCGCGAGGCCAAACCCATGAGATTGGCGTGGTGGCAGCTTCTTCGGCTGAGCTGATGTCGACTTGCTTTGTTTCTTTCTTTTTCTCTGTCTTCTTTACCTCAGCACTTTTGAAGCCTCCATTTTTGCCCTTTTTTATTCCCCTAGTAAAGCATGCTAGATGCGGATCATAGAGTACAGCCACCATACTTAATAATTAAAGGGGGGAAAAAGGAAAAGAAAGGGGAACGAGCATGAACCACACAGCGACATTCAAACGGTGCCATCTTCTAAATATAATTCATTACAAATTTGCATTCAAACTAGCTATGCTATGCTACCATGGGTTTTGTATTTCGTAATGTTTCGCTCATTTTACTTCATTATTATACTATTTTTCCCCCTCTTCTGACCAGCTCAGGCGTCTCTCCTTGACAAATGACAACCCAGATTCGTGACATGTGAAAAGATGCAGAAGAATGTGATGCCGCCAAAGCATCCAAGATCAAGTCTCACTTTGTGCAAGCATAATCATCTTTTTTTAAATCACCCCTGTCCTACCTATATATGCTCACTTGGACCCCTATCTGCATGCTAGTACAAGAGGTGAACGGCTGTAATTTAAAGGTGCACATCAGAATTGAATTGGGTTCCTTTGGGTCGCCAATCAAAAGAGGCTGTGTTTTGCAGAAGGATGCCTGTTGCCAGGTTCTTGGATAAGATATTATCTAACATATAGTATTGATCGAGAAGGATAACAAGAGGACACAAAAGGGCGTGTGTGTCCATCGATGCACGCCATGGTAAATAAATATTATCCACGGTAATTTAGTAGTACCAGCCTATAGCAGGAGTTCAAGTGCCATATTTTAACTTGTCATTAAAAACTAGAGAGAAGCTAACTTAGATTATTAGGGCACTGGTGATGCGACGTACATGCACATATTCGAAAGAAACGTGTGGTGACTTGCTGTCTTATGGTTACTCAATTAGCTGTTCTTGTCTCAATGTCAATACATGACACATAAGGCTAACGAAAACAAATAATGCACTCCTTCAATCATTGAAATGGACAGCATATATGCAATGCATTACTAGCTTATTACATACTATTCCACAGCTAAAGACCTCGTCAAAAGTATTTCCTTGAAGAAAATATCAAAAGTAGAACATTTTTCTTTCTATGCGAGAAGATAACCGTACGTGTACAAGTACAATAAGCGCATCAAAATATCTCAAGGAGATGTGTTTGACTTGATGATATTTTAGATTTGTGTTATAATAAAACTAGTAGAGGGAGTGCATGATTGCATTGCTTTGTCCTTTTTAAAAAACCTTCTAATTCATGGTAAGTGGAAGTACATGATTATTGTTAGTTGTGTGTACTTGGAATGTACTCCGTAGCTTTAGTTTGGCCCGGTCAGTGAGACGTCAACTGATAATAAGGCAGTCTAGTTTTATTTAGGTGCCATAAAAAAAAATTCAGAACCTCACGGTTTGACTTTCGTGGGCACGGCAGGTGTGTGGCTGTGTTGTCGATACAAGATTTTGACCTTGTATAAACTTTTTGTGAGAAGGAGAATGGAGAAAGCACATGAGAAGTAGCCATTGCACAAAAAAAATCAAAGGTTTTTCTTGAGCAAGCGCGAATAATATTTTCAAAAATTAGTCCATGTCAGCAATCTAATTTTTTTCTTACCGTTGTATTATTTTTTTTAGAAACATGCAGATGCTCACAAACGCATGCACATCAACCTTATGAATACACATACAACCTTATCCAGAGTGAGCCAGCGGATCATTAGATTGATGTTTGTAAGCGATAAAAGCCAGCGAGAAGGCAAATCAGATCGAGAGAGGAGGGAGAGAGATGGGCCATGAAACCATTTCGTTCTTCCGATCGCTACACACGGACCACGGGCTGAGTGAAATACGTAGCTGCAAACAATGGGCCTCCACGGAAAGCAAACAGAGAAGCCCAGGGGAGAGACCGGGAGGAAGTGCGAATATTCCACGGGACGGGGGAGGATTCGAGAAGAGAGCCGGGCCTCCTGCTCCCTCCTCCACTAGCTTCCGCACGGGAGGGGAAGATCCTGTCGGAACCGGCCATCCTCCCCTCCCTTCTCCTCCAATTCCCTCGCTCTACCCACAGCTCCTCCGCTCCCGGCCCTCGCCTCCATTCCTGCGAGACGAGGGAGGAGGGGGAGCTAGCAATCGCTGTGGGAGGTGGCGAGAGGGAGCGCCCCAACCACAGCGGGAGGGACAGGGAGAGCGAGCGAGCGCTTCCCAATCCTGAGGCGCGGTTCGAATCGACTCTCCCCCGGTACGTCTCTTCTGCCGAATGAGCTCCTTTTGCTGGCACGAAGTAGCGTAGTGGCAAGCGGTAGGAAGTTTTAAGGACAGTTGCGATTTCAGCGGAATTTGTCGCGTAGTTAGGCTCCGCGAGCATGCTGTAGGCGTGAATCGTGATTGTGGTGGAATTGAGCCGAGGAGCTGTCGCCTGATTGCTTGGCCGTGGTGTGTGTATGCATCTCGTTTCATTGTTGCCAAGAAACGGGAAAGCCAGCTCTTGGTTCCTTGTGAATGGCGATGCGTAGTGTTGAGCGAGCGGGTCGTCGTTGTGCTGCCTCCTTTGTTAGGTGCGCGGGGGATTTGGAGCTTAGTCCTAGTTTAGGATCCACTGTGGCAAGCGATGTGGAGTTGTGGGTAACTCTTTGTGTGCAGTTTTAGGATAGCAAATAGTTGAGCACATATCCTTGTAGTCAAATTAAAGCAACATCGATTTCATTTCTGCATAACCAGGGGAGTAGGAGATATAAATAAGATGTGTTCACTTCATGTAGTGCTTCATATGGTCTAGTCATCTAGTGCTTACATTCTCTTTATACAATTTGTCTGATCATGTAGAGCTGTAGACTAAGCTTGTGAGCAATGCTTCATTCTGACATTTCTTTTTTCCAACAGTATACCACTAGTTCTGCTTAGTGGTCAAAATACAAATAGGTTAAATAAATGGGACTCCAAGAAGATCCAAGGCCTTCTGGGGGCCTGAATGGTCTCTACGGAGTACAGTTTGCGGGTCAGTCGCTATACAGTGATGATGAAGCGGTTAAAACTAGCATTATGGATTCTCCAACTTGTGAACCGCAGGAAGGTATCAGCTCAAGCCGGCCTTTGCTAATCCGGTAAGTTTCTTGCACCTGCAGTCCTGCACAATGAACACTGTTCAGAAATTCATTAAATTGTGCTTTGTTAATGATTTATTTTGTGCTTGCAGGAGACTATGGCAGCAGAGACCTCCATGCTTGAAGCCAATCCACTGCAGCCTCTCGTGTATGTGTATCCTATCACATTGGTATAATATAAATTTCATGGCTTCTCATTTGGTGAATCCATTGTGTAAATCTTATTTTGATCCAGGTGATAAACATGTTGGCGAAACTATTGCTAATGTTGTCACTTCACTTCCCTTCATTGTTCTTGGACTGCAAACTCCAAGGCAAGCCCATGTCCGAACCACTAAACTCATTTTTCATAAAGATTGCCTTCTGTTTTTTTTTTCTTGGTTGTGTATTGCTACCAAGTATCAACTAACGGTTATGTGCCAGTTGTGCAGAAAGAACCTGAATACTGCACTTTATGCGAACTCGTTAATTGGAGTTGGAGTAGCTTCTAGCTTGTACCATACTTCACGAGGAGAAATCAGAAAATATATGAGATGGGCAGACTATACAATGATTGCCACATCAACACTAGTAAGTGAAATATTATCATCAGATCGTTATTGATGCAGAATTTGTACTGCACTTTATGCATGTGAATTCTGAAAGATCCATGAAAAGCGTTTGTCTGCTAGATAGTTGTCTTTCAGAATGTACCAATATCAGTTACTATATCAAGTTTCAAATTGGCATCCAGACGCAAGTTCTTGTGTATACTATTGATAGTTGCATGGACTAAACCCTTCTTAAGGCTGTACTAAGACAACAATTAGGATGTTTAATATGAAGTATTTGATGTGTTGGGCATTTTGACAATACATCTTTCATGCAGTGCTTATCGAGAGCTCTTCGGGATGAGAATCCAAAGTTTCTGATGGCAGCATCAACATTGCTCCTACCATTTCAACCCTTGATGGTTTCCGCCGTCCACACTGGGATAATGGAGGCAAGTACTTCAAAGCTCATGGCATCTTATTTGAAATACAATAAACTGTTCTGGTTCTAAGTATGCTTATCTATTTTTGTCTCATCGTTTTGTCAGTCATGTCATATCCATCTTTCTGTCTTTTGAGTTGACAACTATAACATCCTGCCCACCTCAGGTTTCATTTGCTAAAAGAGCATCAATAGAACCAGAGCTGAAGATGGCACATAACCTACACAAGATGTCGTCTCTACTGGGAGGTGCTCTATTCATCGCTGATGACGTCTTCCCACAAACTTCCTACCTCCATGCTGCCTGGCATCTAGCTGCGGCACTGGGGGTCAGCACCTGCAACAAGCTTCTTGAGTGACAAGTGCATGTCCTTCGGCCTTTGCTGGTGCTGCTGTTGTCAACGAGCAGTTGATAGCCATTCTGTCTACCTGTCGACTAAGGACATGGACATCATACGGTACATTTGCATTGTTTTACATTGAACCCACGACATTGGAAACTCCCCCTAGACAGAGTAGCATGTTTGAAATGAGATGATCCGGGCATCAGTTTTCTCTGCGTCAGCAACAGATCCAGTATCAAAGTTGGATGTGGATATATAGACCTTCAAACTTCTCGATCCTATGTAAATCAATTAAAATGTCGCATCATGTCCGTACATTTTTTCCCGAGAGGAAGAACTGTGATTGTCAAGTTCGTCAGAAAAAAAGTTTCACTGTTAAGAGTTCAGCAGTGGATTTTGCGCTGCCTGAATGATTTTACTGCCACGGCGTGGCAGCTAGTGAGAGATAAGGGCGCAAGATGCCTGGGATTCTTGTGGATCGTACGAGAGTATTCGGTTGTTGGAAACGCCCTAAGCACGATGGATATTAAATTGCTAACAGCTACATGAAACAACCACAACCACACGAGTAACAATAATGCATCAAAGATGCTGAACTTCAGTGTTTTAGTACTCTCTGCTATGGTTTAGCAGTCACATTTAAGAAGATCAGAGAAGGTCACAATCAAACCTATCACTCTCATCAAAGAATGGGTAAAAAGAAACATGATTTTCGATCCAAGCCTAACATTGGGAGGAGCAGGAGCAGTTGTTCCTCATCTTCTGGGCAAAGGAGCAGGAGCTAGATCCTCTTGAAGTGATGATCACCTGAACAAAACAAACAAGGTCAAATCAAACGCACGCGCACACATATCATGAAACATGAATTGTCTTCGAATATTGTAAATGTGAATTGAGTGCTGCTGTATACCTATTTCCATGCGTTGTAGAAGAAATGGGATGCTGAAAGGATTCTCCATTTCTAAAGCAGCTGAAGGCTGAATCTTGCAGCTCTCCATATCAACCCATACCCCATCTTCAATCTTCAGAATCTTAATATCTACCGTACCTGTTCCAACGATTAAGATTCCGTTTTCTTCTCCAAATCCCATTAGTCGGGTCCAGTAAGATTCTTCCGGGATATTATGAGTCCATGACTTGATCCACTGATCATCTTTGAGCTGCAAACATACAAGAAGCCTCTTGCCTTCGACCCTTTTTGGTTCAAGCTTGCACAGGCACAACTTGTTTGAGACACAAGATATCATCATTTCTCCATCTGTAAATCCTTCGAGCATTGGAATTGCAACTGCAACAGTGAACAACTGCAATTAGTTTAGGCACAATATGCAGAAATATGAGGTAAATGAGAAAATCTGAAGCAAAACGTTTGCTCTGATCCAGTGACTTACCACCAGTCATGTGAAAGAGATCAATTTTGATGACAGATTTCTTTCGTCTTGTCAAGCAAAGGAAGTAGATGCAACCATCTGTGTACACTGAGAACGGGTGAACGTGGTGCTCGCTGATGGCTATGTCCGCTGTCGTCCATGTACCGGTGATTGAACTGAAAACTTTCAGAGTATTGTTCGGCTCAGTGGCAAACATGACTGCGACATAATATTCTCCAATCTCTCCTGGAATAAGAGCAGCAGCCACAAATCTTTCAAGCAGATCAACCTCACACCGGGGCACTGGAACCCAGTCGGTTCTCCTGAGAAGCGGATTCCAAACATAGAATTCTCCCTGATTTCTTCTCAGTAGCAAGTGTCCACTTCGGCAATCAACGATTTGAGTCTCCACGGGCATCTGTAAGATTGATTCCCTGATGTATGAGACAGAATGCTGAACTTGGCGAGAATTAACTGCTTTCTTCATGGTGACAACAGCTGGGACAATTGAATTCATCACAACAGCAGCAACAAATGGTACCCGCTTCTGCACTTCATACCCACGTCTCACCGCCCGAAGAATGCGACGGCATGAACATACAGTACGGCATAGGTCTCTAGCGCTCAATTTCTTCACGATTTCCGAGAGCATCTCATCAGGCAGGTCGAGTATATGAGTTACCGCTTCGACGGCCTCTTGATCACGTGGATTCTCGTTGGCTTGCTCCACTTCCTCGCCATCACGGCCATCCTCTTCCACCACCACCGGTTCCTCCCAAATCGCGACCACATCAGCTTCCCCGCCATCACGGCCATCCTCTTCCGCTTCCGCCGCCACTGATTCCTCCCCAATTGCCACTAGAGCTTCAGCTTCCTCGCCATCGCTTCCATCCTTTTCCGTCGCCATCAGAGCTTCATCGTCAGAGTCGACCAGATCTTCATCATGCTGATATTGGCTTGCGACGATTTGATCATCGTCAGAGCCCTCTTTCTCGTAGGTTCCGTCGGACGTTGGCGAGAAGGAAGGAGACCAACCCCGCGCCGCCGCCTCGAAGTCGTGGGCCCTTTGCGGAGTCGATGGCGCCGCGTGCGGACCGTCCTTCTCGTCGCGGTAGCGCCCGTGGCGGCGCTGGCGCTCGAGCGTCCGCCCTCGCCGTGGCGTTGACGGCGGGGCGCGTGGGCCGTCCCGCTCGCCCTGGCGGTGGCGGCCCTCGCGCTCGGGGATGCGGACCGGCGGCACGGAACGCGGACCGTCCCGCTCGCCCAGGCGTCCTCCACGGCAGGGCCTCCGTGGAGACGGCGGCGGCATTGATCGCCGCCCCTCCCCCTCTGCACGGCGGTGCTGCAACCCGAACCGAGGCCTCGAACAGCGGCGATCATGGCGCGCTCGCTCGCGCTCGCTCCTGGAGGGGGAGACCGGCGTAGGAACGCGCGAGCCGGCACGCCTGGCATTCCTCGCCTCGCGCTTGCTTGTGGAGGGGGATATCGCCGTGGGAGCGCGCGAGCCGTCGCGCCATGGGGAGACCGTCGTGGGAGCGCGCGACCTCGGCGGCGGGGCGCGCGGGCCGTCCTGCGATCCCCGCTCCTTCATCTCCGTCGTCGCCGCCGGTGGGGATTCCGGGGGTGGGGGAATTTGGCGGTTTGTGGCGGAGGCGGTGGAGGGGAGGAGCACGGCAGCGGCGTGCTCCGTGCCCAGTTTTGTTAATGGGGATGCCGGTCTCGAGGGGCTTTGCTCTGACATGAGTTTTGTAGGGGCGGTTTATAAGGGGGACCGCCTGGGTCCAGGCTTAGTCGTTAATATTTCATATTTGATTGCTGTTTGCCTCTTTCTTTTGAGGGCAATTGCTGTTTGTTCCTAATCCTGAAGTACGGATAATGTTCTCGTAATCGAGTTCGTAGAGTTGTAGGTAGCCATCATGTGACGACAAATCCATCAATAGCCGCGGGCCCCCCATCAGGAGAGCGTAACCGTGTGGTCCCCATCCCTCTACTCTGGAGTCGAATCTGCTAGCGGCGGCGCCGCCGAGGCGGCGCGGCGGCGACCCCCTCCCACCCGCCTCGCCTCCTGGCGCCGGCCGCTTCCATCTCTTCCCCTCCTTCCCACCTTACCACATGCCGCCTACGCGGCGCGCCTGCACCTCCCTCCTCCAGTCCCCCAGGCGCCGCCGCGTCCCCGCGCCTCCACCTCGCCGGTCGGCGGAAGGAAGGAGGTAGGCAGGTAGCACCCTACTCCTGGTCTGGCGCAGCGTAACCAACGTTGGGAGCATGGATCCGTGACCCTCGCTGTTCCTGACTTCTTGCAAGCAATCTGAGTTGTATTTTCCCACATTGTGTTTTCCCCTTCAAACGCAAAATTGATTGACCTTTAATCTAGACTAGAGTCGTCACGAGTATAGTAGTGGTGACTCTAGATTAATGAGATGAGATGACTAGATTTAATTATGGATTACTGATGTTTAGGGAAGATGGGAAAATCTCTGTATATGGGGAAGATGGGATCATGGGAAGGAGTGAAGGGTGATGTCCTTAT
This sequence comes from Urochloa ruziziensis, assembly GCA_015476505.1. Taxonomy (NCBI): domain Eukaryota; kingdom Viridiplantae; phylum Streptophyta; class Magnoliopsida; order Poales; family Poaceae; genus Urochloa; species Urochloa ruziziensis. The sequence goes on from CM027124.1 coordinate 44,006,807, forward strand.
TGTTGGTCGAACTTTGAATTCCCATCTTCGTGTAATTGCATTCAAAATTTAAACTGCTCTGTTTCTGTAGTCTGGAAGGTAGCTTTATACCCTGGAGCTGTTAGTGACATAATTCTGTTGTTGACACTCCAAGATTGAAATAATTCTGAATCAGGCATCAAATTTACATTACCCTTGCCAATTTTCCCTTTGACTGTTATTTTCTCAAAGTTTCGATATGATCAATAAGAAATTGTGTCTGGCCCAGAATGACTGACAGATCAGTTAAATGTTGTTCAGATTGTTTTGTGCATTTTAAATAGTCCCTTGTTAACTTCCTATTCTAGCAATCACTCGATTCGGTCGCATTCTAGGCTGTACATTATCCTCTGTTCAAAAGAGCAGGAAGTTTTTTATTTTTGGCCAACTGGTGTGGTTTATCTTGGTATGTGTATTAGATACAGAATGCCAGGATAGAAAAAGTTTCTGACTGTGGCAACAGATTATTGGAATGTGGAAAACTGCTTCTCATAGGAAAGCAGGTGATGATGATGGATCATCCAGGAGAAAACCAATGGCATGTTTTCTTGAACTAGCAAAAATGTTTGGTTGCTCAATTTGGCATAGAACCTGAATATGTTGTTTGTGGTATCTGAAAGCAATGCCTGCTGACCAGATTGACGCTTATTGTTGATAGCTAATACTGAGTTACTGACAATCACATTTGAGTATCGTAAGCTGGCAAAATGATCTAAACTAGCACCAAGCACCTACAAAAAGCTTGATTGGATGCTATATGCAGCAGTTAGGTCATTGCTGAACTTGTCACTGCTTGAGTTTGATTTGGCTGCATGCTTTCTTATTTCCCCTGGCCTAACTTTAGTGTTCCTGTTTGTTCCAGACTTCCAGTTCCAGGTAGTGTTGCTTTTGCTCTCACACGTCTAACCACGGGTGCCACTGGAGTCTTCTTCAGTGAGGTTTGGGTCTCATATGTGGCACACTAGCAATGCAACTGATAGGTCTGTTCCCAGTGGCACATGATGTCAGAGAAAATGCAAATGCATTTGGTCAGCCTGGTGGTGTTAGAAGAAGCGGGTTGTCAGTACTAGTGTGAGGGCTGCATGAGCAACGCGGTGCCTCAGGCCCTCAGCTATTTCTGGCTGCAAGAGGTGTGCATCAGCACAACTGCAGAAGGCTGGGGACTGTGGTTGGCACTGGTACTTGATGATTCAGGTCATGCTGGTTTTTTCCGGGTCTTTTGTTCTGTTTCTTGATGTAGTGTCGATTGCTCCATGTATGCTTGCCTATATTAACTATACATGTTTAATGATGTGGTTCATCATCTTTTTCTGGTGGAATTCAAGCAATGAGGTGACTGTGGATGCTCCAAGTCAAGTGGAATTCAAGCAATGAGATGACCGTGTATGGCATGACAATGACAGGTTCTTATCTAATTGCCGCATTCCTGCAAGCAGTTCTAGCGTTCAGGATGCACCCATTGAACAGTGGAATTTCTCAGCCTGATTTGACTATGTTATGATTGTTTAGATGCAGTTGTCACATTGGCATGCAAATTGTGTGTTTCCCAGTTTCAAGTTGCACATGGTGAAACATCAGTTCTGAATTGCTTCGTGACAAGATGGCCTTGATAATGTGGGTGTGATATTTATTTTAGGCGATTTATTAATGGAAGGCTGTAATCCACCACAGTAGTGCTCTGCTCAACTAAAATTATTGACTTGTTTCTGCATTAAAACTCCCTTTTGTAGACTTTTGGTGTGGAGTGACCTTTTTGCCCCTGGCTGCTGCTTTTTTGGGTGGAGGGAAAGGTCCGAACAGTTGGGTCTCGATCGATTTCCATGTTTCAACCTGGAATTGAATCAGTTTTGGATTCGAATCGGACCGGATCTCTCTCGCGTGCGCTATAAAATCTCAGGGCCTAGACCGCCGTTGCCCTCGAGCCGCCGCCATGGCCTCGAAGAGGAGCAAGCGCGTGGCCAGCTGTCTCCCGGGCGAGATCATCAGCGAGATCCTGCTGCGGCTCCCGGCCAGGTCAGTGCTCCGCTTCCGCACCGTCTGCCGCCAATGGGCCGCGCAGCTCTCCTCGCCGGGGTTCATGGGCGCCTACGCCGCCATGGCCGGCACCCGCCGGGTGAGCAACCCCAAGCTCGTCATCTTCGCCGCGCCCCCCGGCCGCCGCGCCACGGCCGCCTACTCCTGCAGCAGCAGCAGCAGCGCCGCCGACACGCTCTTCACCGCCGACCACCTGCGCCCGGACTTCCTGTCCCTGTCGAGCAGGCCGTGCCGCGGCCTCGTGCTCCTCTCGGACGCCCGCGCCGCCGGCAGCTACTGGGTGTGCAACCCGAGCACCGGGGAGCGCAGGCCCTTGCCGCTGCCGCCGCTGCACGGCGGGTGGCTCGTGCTGTCGAGCGCCGGCCTGGGCGTCGACGACCGGACCATGGAGTGCAAGGTCGTGCACCTCTTCTCCACGGCCGCCGGTTGGGGGCGCGGCCTGAGGTGCGAGGTTTACACGCTCGGCGGCCGGTGGAGGCCGGTTGCTGCCACAGCCCTGGAGTGGCTCTATGACAACGCGATGGACGTCACGAGAGCCTTGCAAACCGAGGCGGCGGTGACCAGGACGCCCCCCGTTCACGCGGGCGGGAGCTTGCACTGGCTCGTCTACCCTACTAGCGACGACGACATGGCGGCGCCGGTGGGCCGAGACCGAGGCGCCATCGTCCTACGCTTCTCCGTGTCTGACGAGAGCTTCGGCTTCGTCGACGTGCCCGCGAGCCTGCCTATGGAGGATTACGTGTCCCTGGAGGAGCACTCGCCGGCGGTTCCCGTGCACCTCGCGGAGCTCAGAGGCTCTCTGTGCATGGTCCATGACCTGCGCCGTCGTCCCCGAGGCCATGGTCCGAGCTCTCTGGATGTCTGGGTGCTAAGAGGATGCAACAATAATAATGCCGGAGGGTGGTCGCTGGAGTACCGCATCCCTGTCACGCCTCCGATGGCACGCGACGTGCACGGCCCTCGCTTCATCACCGTCCTTGGCGCCTGCGAGCAGGAGAAGCTACTGGTGGCTACATCGGAGCACAAGGTCTTCGCTTACGCCACGGGCACAGGCCGTGTCGAAGCAGTGTTGTCCGTCGGAGGAGGAGAGACCGCCGGCATTGGCTTGCAGAGGGAGGCGACTGCTGGGGTTCGGATTGGCCTGTACGAGGACAGCCTGGTCAGGATCAGCCGCCACAAGGAGCAAGTGATGTCAGCTTCGGTGGCGGAGATACTGCTTCGGCTCCCGCTGAAATCGATGGCGCAATCCATGCTGGTCTGCAGGGAGTGGCGCGCGCTGATCAAGAGCGAGAGCTTCGTTACAAGGCACGCGATGATGGGAAAGGCAACCAACAAGACATTATTGATGGTCACCAATGGCCGCGCTCGGCGTGCCTTCTTTGCCTTCACCCCCCTGGACAGATGGGCTGCTGCTAGTCCCGCTGGCCTCGTATGCTCCAAGCCTTGCCACAGCGCGCTCAACCTGATCAGCACCGGCGGCGGCAGGGTCGTATGCTCCAAGCCTTGCCACGGGCTCAACCTGATCAGCACCGGCAGCGATGACTACCTGTGCAACCCCTGCACCGGCGACATCAAGTGCCTAGGCATCCGTGGCAAGTCGCGTTTCGGGCCACGCTGCCAGCCCGCAGCAGGTGGTCGTCATGCGTTCACGGTCGGCAGAAAGGTCGGGTTCGGCTTGGACCGGTCCACGGGAGAGCATGTCGCGGTCGAGATTGGTCACGACGACCTGTGCGGCGCCCCGGCGTGCATGCTCAAGACGAGCGAGTCGGATTGCTGGACCTGCGCCGGGACGCCCCCCGTGCCGGTGACCGACATGCCGCCGGCACACGTCGACGGGACGCTCTACTGGACGGCCGAGCAGGCTCCGTCCAACCATCGGCGGCGCCTCGTCATCGTCGCGTTCGACATCTCTGCACGAACGTTCGGCTCCTTCCAGTACGACGACCAACCATGCCCGGACAAGAAGGATCCCGCCGGCGCGTTCCTCGTGGAGCTGAACAGCACGCTGTCGCTCGTCACCACGGACCGGCAGGCCGAAGAGATGGCGATCTGGGTGATGCGGGGGGCGGCATGGGTCGAGGCGCACAGGCTATGCCTGAGGGGGCAGCCCGGCTTCTCACCCAGGACGACGACGGTGGTGGTGCCGCTGGAGATCATCGGCGGCGGATCCGGAGATGGCTGCAGGATCCTGCTCAGCACGGGGCGAGCTCTGGGCTACTACGACACCACGACAGGAGCTCTTGACACCGTGTACCATCTGCGGCCTGCTGCTCCAGACGAATTCGCCGTCCCGATGCTGTGCCAGGAGAGCTTGGTCCGCGTTCCAGACGACGATGACCTCCCCGTCGACCGCGTTGCCCCTCCACCGACGGGCGGCTGCAACCACCCTGAGCATCATGCCGGCGCTGCTGACCACGGCGAACAAGGCATGGCACCTAGGCCCATATTCCACGAGTGCCAGAACGCGGGGTGTCGAGGCAGAGGGGACGTCTACTCAGCCTGTTGCAAGAGGCTCATCTGCGTGGAGTGCCTGCGCCGGTGCCCGGAGCACCACCGTGGACAGCACTTTCCGCTCAGCACCGTCTTTGACTATGGCGTGGTCGAGGGGATCCAGAGGCACGGCCTGCCCGTGGAGCACCCGTTCGTCCCGGATCCCGACCGCTACGGCTACTACTACTCCGCCGTCGACGCTGACCATGTGGTGCGCCATGTCTTCATCTCCCTGAGGGATTTCGTACGGGACAATCAGCCGCGCCATCTGACCGAGTGCGCGTACAGGATGGACGGACGAGGTAAAGTCGTCGAGACCTGGGTACGCCGGTACCTAAAGTTCGATTTTGGTCGAGAACCATTGGCGTAGTGTAGTACGACTGTACGGTACCGGGATTTGTAATGACGGCACATTTAATTTTCCTACATCGAGCTATTGTAAAAAACGAAAACAAGTCCATGGAAATTGTTGGTTATGTGATATACTGTGATAACAAGGTAACTTCAAGATTTATTTCGTGAACAATTTAAGTTGCCTCGTATAGGTTATCTGGCCGCTCCCCGCACCTTTTTTTTTTTTTTTTTTTTTTTTTTTGGCAGGCTGCGCCTCCACGCGTCATGCGCCAAGCCAAGGCCACTTGGGGAAAATTGGATGATGAGGTCATGAGGGGCCTCCTATATATATAACTTGCGGAAGATGGTTAAATAAGTCATCTATAAAAAGCCACAAAGGCACAACAGGTTTTGGCTCATTCAGCATTTCGACTGCAAAAATGTTGATCAACATTTTTACAAAATATATTGAATCTATATTTTTTTTTAAAAAATGTTGAACGTCAACACTTCAACATTTATTAAAAAAAATGGATCCAACACTTTTTCACAGCCAACATTTCTTAAAAAATAAAGTTGCATCCAACATTTTTTTGCAAGCTTCTTCTCAATTCTGTTTAATATAAATCTAAATTTTTCATCAAAGATGCACATTTTACTTAACATCCAATTCAAAATGTTGTACAAAATAACAAAAATAAATGTCTCAACATCCACCACAATTTGCTGATGATACCTTAGTGGTTCTACCAGCAGACTTCTGTTCTTGAAAAATCTCTTGAGGGATTTTGCATCATCTTCAGGACTCAAGGTGAACTTCAACAAGTCTTTTTTGGGGGCCATCAACATTAGTGAAGAGAGGATACAACTGCTTGCCAATACACTTGAGTGTCAAGTTGGAACTATGCCTTTCACTTATCTTGGGCTTCCTCTGGGTAACACAAGACCACGAATGCCTGCCACTGTTAAAAAGAATTGAGATGAGGCTGATGGGACTGGAGTAGTACTTATCTTTCTTACGCTGGGAGGCTAGTGATTGTTAACTCAGTCCTCAGTGCACTACCAACGTTCTATCTTTGCACACTGAAATTCCCAACGTGGGTAATTGAGCAAATTGACAAGTACCGGCATTGTGCTAAGAAATCGGTACTAAGTGCATCATTTAGTACCGGCTCAATTCCAGCCGGTACTAACAGCTGAGGACCAAAGGTGGTTTCTCTAGTAGTGAATGGAGATACAGGAATATGTAACCCTTTGAGAGATGATTAATCAGAGTGAGTGGAGATACATGAATACGTAACCCTTTGGGAGATGATTAGGTTTAACGAGTGGGACGAAGGAACTAAAGACAAGATCAGTTGGAGATGGAAAATAGTGCTTATCATATTCAATTTAAGGGCCAGTTCAAAAAAACTAACAATCACCCGAATCTGGAGGCCAAAAGTCATGCCAAATCAGGGTGGGGGACTTCATACCGGAGTGGTTAGGGGAGGCAGGGAGGGTAGCGCGGGTGAACGGCGTCGGTGGGGCAGGAGGTAAGGCGGCAGGGTGGGTGGCCAGGATGAAGAAGGAGGTGGGGACGGGCCTTAAATGGGCCGAAAGTTGGATCCTCTATCTAGCTTCCAGAAGTTTCCAAGCCTGCATTTTACACTGGTTTAGACCCTAATAGCAAATTGTGCTGCCTACACATTTGATGCAATTCGGTGTCCACAACCTTTGCAATACAAATATGTGAACAGCCGAAAACATATATAATAATAAAACATATATTTATATATACTATAAAGGAAGAAATAATTTCGGCGGTCAATCGTCAAAAGACACATTGGTCTGACAGGTGGCCCCTTCGTCCCCCAAAGTTCATTTTTTCTGTCCGAATTTGTCACCGTGTCTTTTACACGTACCCGCAGGGCCCACTTATACCTGAACTCTCCTCTTCGGATTTTCTTCCTTGTTATACACGTACGTGAGATTTCTTGACCGCAATGCACTTGTTTACATTTGATTTGGGCCGTACTACTAGCAGCCTCCTCCTCCAGACCACGTCGGGGGCAACGAATCAATGAGCTGATGGGCGCTGCCGGGTCTGATCCTCCATTGTCAGCTTGCCGCGCACGGGCAAAACCTACTCGGAGCACCGCTTGGCGACGCGGCTCCAGCGTCGCACCACGGCAGCCAGCAGGCAACGCGCAACCAACCTGCAGGGCGATGATCTTGTTTGGCCGTGAAGCCACAAGCTGTCGGCAGGAGGGCATCGCCGCCGGATTCAATTCGCTCACGACAACATCGCTCGCACGTTGTCGTCGGCCTCCGGAGCAGAGCACGGCGTTGCGGTGGGATCGTCGCCTCGCCAGATCCGTTTTTCCTTGACGAGTGTGGTCTTCGTCGTCGCTGCCGACAAAACACGATGTTCAGGGAAGCTGTTCTCACCGCGTGATCTGTTCTCACCGAAACATGCCCAGGCGAACGGTAACGTCCCCATTCACTTCCTTTTTTTTAGATAATGGAACAAAGGTCCCGGCCTCTACACCATACAGTACGATGTACGCAGCGGTTCATTACAAGACGGAGAGCTCTTAGGCTCACAAATCACTCCATAGAGCGCACAAAAGGGAAAAAAAGTAACTGTTGCGAACATAACCAGGCGCCTAGGCCTCAATTCTATTGGAGAACTTCCAACCAAAATTAGCAAACACTTGCATGACGACCGTTTCCAATAGACGACACGCATTCTTCAAATTTGTTCTTGCTTCTTCATCTTTAAACAGCAGCGACCATGTGCGCGTCCAATATGTAGCCCTGAAGATTACCTGCATGAAAGTTTTAGGTTCAGAACGATTGAATACCATATCATTTCTATTCAACCATATAGCCCAACATATAGCTGTCAAACCCATACAAACTTGGTCTCTAAGCGCTGACCTAATGCCATTTAGCCAAGAACCAAATATGTTTGAGATGCTAGACGGGGGTTGAATGCCAAATGTGATATGTATTGTGTTCCAAATATATCTGGTGAAATGACATTCTATAAAAGGTGTTTTATAGTTTCTAATGAGCTACAAGAGCAACAGCTTAAGTTTCCCTCCTCCCCATTCACTTCCTTTATTTTCTTTTGCAAATCGCACATATTGTATATATCATGGCAGATGAATGGACGAATTACTTATCGTAGCAGGCAGGAGGTTGGATTGCAGGCAATCCGTTGATGGCGTTTTTTGACACGTGTCAGAGCCGACGCCCGAAGGGATTTGATGAAAATAAATGAAGAAGCAAAGTTCGAAATGAAATCGGTTCAAGGTGGAATCGGAATCGGTTACCGGTGTCAGAATCGGATTCGGAGGTCAACCGATCGGAGTAGGAAGACCAGACTAGGGCGTCGCGAGCTGCGGGCTGATATGGGCCATTGATGAGCCAGTTTTGTTAAGAGTCTTAGTTAATAGTTTCTTTCTTTTGCGTCAAGTTTGTCTATGTCTGTGGCAGAACCACCCCAATTATGTCAGCTCAAGTGCATTGTCCCTTAGCTAATGCAAGCAGTACAGCACACTCGCACTTCAACTGACATAACCGTGTAGTTGCTGTCGGGTAACTCCCGATTACACCACTGATCACATCATCGAAACCAATACGAGGCAAGTCTCACTTCACAATGAGCACAGATGAAATAACGAGTCACAAATTTTACAACACAGTACACGTGGATTTAATTTACAAAACGAGTCATTATAAAAGTTATTACAACACAGAGTTCAACAGCACAGCGGAAATTTAAAATGGTACGAGTCTACGTCGCAAAGACAGGATAATGCACAAGTAGCCCAGCTGGCATTATCACTCCCTCGGCTCCACACCCGCAGGAGCCGGAACAAACTCAAGGTGATAACCATCAGGAACACCAAAAGGAAACGTCTCAGCCACCTGCTCGGCTATTCTAGCATCATTCTCATCTGTAAAAATTAATCCACAAGCAAGGTTGAGTTCTAAAACTCAGCAAGTCTTACCCGACTCTAGGATATCCTTAGAAAAAGACTCCTAGTATGCAAAGCTTTTGGCTGGGTTGTTGTTTTGCCAAAAATAAGCGACTAACAGTAGATCCTTGCTTTCAAGTTTTAGCATCCAAATTAATGTTGAGCTATTTAATCTAGATAAGCATTTGTAAAAAAAACTTTTCCAAGAGAGCAATCACTTGATTAAATCAATACAGCATGTATATATTTCATCATCATCATATTCACTTTCTTATCTAGCGATGCTGCCCCGTGATCAAGAGCTCAATACCGTGAGTACGGCGAATCGATTCGGTTTTATCCCTTGCAAGGTTAACCTACCCACACGGCACAAACAAGCCCCGTCGAGCTGCTCATGCCAGCCGTTCCTTCAGCCAACACTAAATACTTGACCTACCCTGCTACCCTCAAGTACCAGTCCCCACCGATACCAACGACGGGTCAGCCATGAGTTACTCTAACCGGTACATGAATAAGCAGTCAGGCGTAGTTCAACATACCAGTGCGAGCTAAAGTACATAAGTTACCAGTTTCAACTACCTCTTACTCCCAGCATGTGAGGTAGTACAATTCAATCTTGATCCCAGAGCTAACAACGAACGGGCCTTAACTGGCACAGGCGGAGCTACAACATTCCATTCTTTTCTCTACCAACATTCTCCGCCCGGCCTAACTTTCTTTTCCAGTCTAGATGACAGTTTAACATAACTCTGAAGGAAACTACTTATCATCTCGCGAGTAACAGGCAATTACTCGACTTCTACCGTTTAACCAGCCTAGCAATTCTATCGACCTACACATACTAGAAAACTCTGGGTTTTCCTATGGATCATGCAACTAGGTTTTCAGTCAACTCCTATGAAAACTTAAATGCATAATGTAAATACTTTGTAAAGTAAATAAATTAAATTGTGGCTGCGTTAAAAAGGTTATGCACTCCGGTGCTTGCCTTCGCTGGCCTTGGGCCCTTCCGAGTCTTGGCTCGGGTCTTGCTCTGCCTCAACTGCAAAAACCTCGGGCTCTGGCTGCTCTGCCTCTGACTCAGGCACCAAATTATATACCCCGTCCGCTAGCACGTTCTCTACATGAAAATGCATATGTGTGAGTTTGGAATAACAGCGGGAAAAGATACAAAATTCCACATGCAGCAATTCAATTATACAGCTTAATTACAAAACAAGATATGCACATGAAATCACATGAAATGTTGCAAACACCATTTTTAACATTTTATAGAGTAAGTGCATATCTCTTTAAACAAGATTAATTTATCACTAAGAAAGAATTATATCAACAGATCCAATTTTTACTGAGTTCATCAAAACAGTTTTGGAAAAAACATTTTATTAACAAAACTATATATATAAAACCATTTAAACACACATATAAAGGGTTATTTAGCAACTAATTGTACAAACAAATCTACACAGTTTATCTAGCAGCACAAAAACTTCTCTGAGTAGCTTCTAACTCAAGATTACCACTGAAAATTTTTCAACACTTAAATCTAACAGAAACTATTTATTTTGAAAAAGACAAAAAGGCTATAAATCTACTAAAACAACAAACAGCAACAAAATTAGGCACAAAAATGCAAAACTTCACAGCAACACTATCTACACACTAACACAGATTTACTATGATTTATTGAGCTCAAAAACATATACACCACTATTTTTAACAGCACAAACAAGCTAATCATGGAGAAAAAGCTTAACTAAAATTACACAGATATCCTGCAACCCAAAATTTTACTGTGCTCACAAAAACACATTTTAGAGCTACTGTGATTTTCTCAAAATTTTTGGACATGCAGAACTATTTATTTTGACAGGGAGCTAATAAACTAATAAAAACTTCTACATAGAAAACTGCACATAAACAACATGCTTTTATATTTTTCTGCTGTAGTCAGAGACGCAACAAGTACAACAAAATTGGTTTCAAAATTTTCTCACACTCCTACGATTTACTATGCATTTTACAAGATCTGTGTTTTATCTCAGTTTAATTAAACGAAAAAGATTAAACAAGGTTTGCAGTTAAGCCCCTGGAAAGAAAGATTCTAAACCAACCAGTCCTTTCTTTACGAAACGGCCCCTGAATCTTACAAAAAACCCCCTGAATCTTTTCCACCTTCACACATAACACCTGGACTTTAACACAAAACCCCCTAGAAAGAACTTGTCTTTTAAACTAACACCCCTCGCCGGGCTCCGCCGCGCACAGCGCGCCGCCGCGCGTTTGACCGGCCAGGCTCGCCGGAGAAGACGGCCAGAGACCTGCCGGAGATGCTCCTTCCCCTCAGGACCTCAAGCCGCACCACCTGGGCAAGAAAAACTCGAGAATTAAGACTGGTAGAGGGAAGCTACACGGGCGGCGGCGGCCGGCCGGGAATCTCGCCGGCGCAACAGCTCACCAGTGCTTCGGAGTTCACGAGAAGATGGTGCACGGCTTCAGGGAGTCATGGAGTATCCATTTGTGCGGTTGGGAGAGGCGGGGAAGGATGGGAAGGTGGAGTTCCACGATAGGGTGGGGCGACGGCAATGGCGGCCGGGAAAACTTTGATTGCCGGCGCTGGAGACGACGGCGGAGTGAGCGGAGTGGTCGAGGGTGGAGAGGACGAGGTCGTGGAGTTACTGGGGCGGTTAATTGGAGAGAGACGAGGTGACCACGGTGAATTGACACCGAGACAGTCACGGGCGGATTTTCACCGCTCTTGTGAACCGGTGGACGCCGCCGAGCTTGCCAGCTGCTCATGCATGCTTTGATGGCGTAGGTGGCGGTGTGGTGGTGTCGACAGGCGTCTAAGAGGCGCTGGAGAAGCGGCGCGTGGCCGGCTCGGCGCCAGCGCATGGGCACGGTCGATCTTCCCCCCTGCTGTTCGAAGTCTGAATCGAATACTTCGATTCAGACGCTACAGTGACCGCCGAAGTCAACCCAAAAATTTGATTCGAACTCGAGATTCTGTGTAAAAACTCTCCAATATTCATATATCAAAGTTGTAGAGGATACATAGCTGAACAACTTTTGTTATAGTCACTTGGTTCAATTCGATTTGGTTTGAGAGATAAATTCGATCAAATTTCAGCCAAAACTTGAACTCAGAAATTTTTCTAAGTGTTCAGAATTGTATTTGATTTGGCTAACTTTGAGCTCGAAAATAAATTAGTTGTAGTCTGAAAACCTGAAGTTGTTCATGATTTTTCAAAAGTTTAAACTACCAGCTTTCAAACCATGAACTTGTTTTGGTTTGTTGTTGATTCAAATTAAAAGTTATTGCGCCCTAAAGTTGGCTAAAACTGCTGTCAAAACCCAGACTTAGACAAATTTCAGCAGTGCTGAAATCAGTGGTTTGACCCAACTTTGACCATCAATTTGAGCAAGTAAAGGATGTTTTTGATCAAATTCAACATGCCTATATGAAAATACATACTTCAAAGTGTTATTTTCATGTTAGCCAAAAGTAACATGTTAAGTAATTTTAATTTTAATTTGGCTCCTAAAAGGGTTAAAATGAAAAGGCTATAACTTAACCAATTTTGAACCAAATGAACTCAAATTCGAAATTTGACTTTTGAATCTTCAAACTAACATGCCACTGAGTTCAAAAACATGTTAGGCACCAAAGTAAAAACTCTCACTTGTCAATTTAATTTTTTATATTAAATATGTAATTCAAGCATAATATTCTCATAAAATGAAAATCATTACAATAAATGCACTTAAACATGTCATGAGTGATGAGATGAGTGATTTATTTGTCATAATCATTGTACTAAACCTATAAGTGACACGGGGTGTCACAGCCCTCCCCCCTTAAAAGAATCTCGTCCCGAGATTCCGGTGTCAAAAGAGAGTGTAGAATACCTTAATGTGGAATCTAAAAATCCTGGATATTTGGAATTGAGATAAGATTCTTGTTCCCATGTTGCTTCCTCTTCAGAATGATGTGTCCACTGAATTTTATAGAATTTTATAGACCGACGTCTAGTAACTCTTTCCTTTATATCAAGAATCTTGAAAGGTTGTTCCTCATACGAAAGATCGGGTTCAAATTCAATTTCTTCATGAGCAATACCTTCAATAGGAACCCTAAGACATTTCTTGAGTTGAGATACATGAAAGACATTATGAACAGCTGCAAGCTTGGATGGCAGTTGTATCTCATAAGCAACTGGACCACATTGGCTAATGATTTCAAAAGGCCCAATAAAACGAGGAGCTAATTTTCCCTTGACTCCAAATCTCTGAACACCTTTGGTTGGTGATACGCGAAGATAAACATGATCCCCAACCTTGAAAACTAAAGGTCTTCTTCTTTTATCAGAGTAGCTCTTTTGCCGCGATTGCGCGGTCTTAAGATTTTGCTGAATAATTTTGACTTTATCCTCGGCCTCCTTAACCAAGTCTGGACCGAAGATTTTTCTCTCACCAGTTCCCGACCAATTTAAGGGGGTTCGACATCTTCGACCATAAAGAGCTTCAAAGGGTGCCATTTTCAAACTGGATTGGTAGCTGTTGTTGTAGGAAAACTCTGCTAAAGATAAGCTTTTATCCCATCTCTTGTCATAATGGATGACACAAGCTCTGAGCATATCTTCCAAGATTTGATTTACTCTTTCCGTTTGCCCATCGGTCTGAGGATGATAAGTTGAACTTCGAATAAGTTTAGTGCCTAACAGCTCATGCAATTGTTTCCAAAAGCGAGCTATAAATGGTGATCCTCTATCTGAAATGATGGTCTTTGGAACCCCGTGCAAACGCACAATTTGATCTAAATAGATCTCAGCATATTGAGTTGCTGAATAAGCATTGTTGACAGGAATAAAATGGGCTGATTTGGTGAGCCTATCAACAATAACCCAGATAGAGTCATGTTTCTGAGGAGTCAATGGTAAACCCACAATAAAATCCATACTTATATCCTCCCATTTCCATGAAGGTATGGGCAATGGCTGTAAAGTTCCACCAGTTTTCAAATGACTAGCTTTCACCCTTTGGCAGGTATCACACTCTGCTACATATTGAGCAATCTCTCTTTTCATTCGAGTCCACCAAAAATTTTCTTTTAAATCTTGATACATTTTGCTGCTCCCTGGATGAATAGAAAATTTTGAAAGATGTGCCTCATCAAGAATTTTCTTCCTAAGCTCATGATCTTTAGGAACTACTAGCCGATTATTAAACCTTAAAACTCCTTCATTGTCTTGACAGAAACATTTATACTTTCCATCACTCTCAGCTAGCTTTTGCTTAATGATCTGTACTCCTTTAGATTTAGACTGAGCCGCGACAATCTGATCTTGCAAAGTAGGTTGAATCAAAAGATGATTCAAGGTACCCTGTGGAATAATTTCCAAATTCAACTTGTCCAACTCTTTCGCAAGAGTGGCATTTTGGGGTCTCAAAGTTATGAATTGACAATTACCCCTGCGGCTGAGTGCATCTGCAACCACATTTGCTTTGCCTGGATGATAATGAACTTCGATTTCATAATCCTTTATCAATTCCAACCATCTTCTTTGCCTCATATTGAGATCAGCTTGAGTAAAAATATATTTGAGACTCTTGTGATCTGTGTAGATATTGCAATGAGTACCCATGAGATGGTGCCTCCAAATTTTTAAGGCATGTACCACCGCAGCAAGTTCAAGATCATGGGTCGGATAATTCTTCTCATGAGGTCGAAGAGCTCGAGAAGCATAAGCAATAACTCGATTATCCTGCATAAGAACACAACCAAGTCCTATGCCCGATGCATCACAATAAACATCAAAAGCCTTGGAGGTGTCGGGTTGAGCAAGAACTGGGGCAGATGTCAGGAGTCTTTTCAAAGTATGAAATGCCTCATCACATTTGTCACTCCATTTAAATTTCTCCCCTTTCTTCAGAAGTTCAGTGATGGGTTTGGCAATCTTGGAAAAATCTGGAATAAAACGACGGTAATACCCCGCCATTCCAAGAAAACTTCTGATTTCGGAATTTG